>CAICTM010000273.1:0-82136 GCA_903772945.1 Seminavis robusta
CTCACAACACTGCTGACTGAGATGACTCTGAAGAAGCTCAAGGCCAAGTCCAGTCCTCGTCTGCAACGATAACAAGCCAGCGGACAACAAGAACAAGACTTGGAAACGCAAATCCGACGACGCCAAGACCTAACACAAGAAGGAACTCTCTGTCCTCATGAAGAAAGTTTCCAACGCTGCGGTCAAGGCTGACGCAAGAAGAAAAGCGAATGCAACCATTGATGCCAAGTGCAAGTCAGACAACTTCGACAACGAGGACGACTCCTCTGTTGGTTCCATCAACATGATGGACAAGAAAATGGCTGCCGTTGACAAGGGCTTGCCGAATTCGACTTCAATCATTCGGATGGAGAATCTCCGTTGAGGATTAGGCCAGGATTGATGATCAACGGAACCATGTTTCCGATTTCTCAATACCAAGTATGAAGATATATCACTAAATAGTAAACAAGATTTGTTGCAACTAATGAAGTCTACGGCAAATTAGATAATTGCCTAGCAACTACTCAACTAGACTCTGACGATCTGTCAGCATCGTTAAATTCGTCCATGGTCAATCAACTCATCAACGTTGCAAGGCAAGAGACCTCGAAACTATCATCTATGTTAGATGTTTACAGACGAAGAAAGGGAAACAAAAACCCGTTACACTCTGTTGCTTACTGGATACAGGAGCATCGGAACTTTAATTAACCCAAACTCATGCTAAGAGTTTTCTCATGAAGAATCATGGGAGCGTCCAAGCATTACGACTGTTCTATGAAGGATTGAAACCCCGCACGAAGTGTAAGGGCACACTCGTGATCCTGAGTTCCACGCGATATAGAATTATCGAATGGAATTACACGTCACCAAGAACTTGGGGGCGAAGACATGATCATAGGTCAAGGACACCTCTTCGACCTAAGAATCAAGTTTGATTTCACTACATGTCATCGGAGTGGAACAGCGTATTTTCCCTGCGAAAGATGCGCGATACCGATGGAAAGGAGAAATTCTCCATTTCCGGTTCTTCGGCTGTCACGACATTGCAGATAGTCTCAAGAAGCATTCTTGAACGACATACGAAAAGCAGACTAAGGCAGATGGTGCCAGAGTCGAAACCAGTTAAATAAGGAAGAGGAAGAATGCCTCATGCCGTTTCAACCAAGTGCTTCGGCCAGTCGAGGATACTTTGAGAGAGTTGCGAATGGACGAAACGAAGTAGAACTTCGTTCCGACGCTAAATCCATTATACTAGGGCTCACCTACTCCACGGGGCCATACAACACTCTGAAGAAGGAGGTTGAACGTCTCTGCGAGGCAGGAGTACTCAAGAAGGTGAATCGTTCCGATGGGCGGGCATCCAACTCTTGTTATCAATTGCCCGAAGAAGAAGAGGGTAATCTGTGATCATCTCTCATCATTTCAGGGAAATTTGAACACCGGGATCGAACGGAAGACTCAATCACGCTATCCCAAAAATACAGACATGCTCTTTAACCTAGATGGATTCATTAAAGGCGGCTACTAGTCAGACCGAACACGGGAACTACCACATCGAGCTGTCACCTCACATCGAAGCAAACGCTGAAACATGCACTCCGCCGAAAAGCACGAGTACCAGAGGTTGCCAATGGGCCTATGTAATAGTCCCGACATCTTCCAAAGGAGATGAAAACACGCATGCATGACTTAGAAATGTCCGTGCATACTTGGATCAACTCATCCTAACTGACGCGATCTGGCGGATCGCGTGAATAGTTAGATGACCTTTCCAAAGACTTCAAGAAGTTGGGGTTAAAATCAACACTACCAAGGCCTTCCTCGAAAGGAAGAACTTGAGTATCTAGACAATTGGACTACTCGAGAAGGAATCCAACCCCTTAACTAAAAAGATAATAGATGCGATCCAACTATCGCTCTTCCCCAACAGGAAGGAACTTCGGGATTCATTGGACCAATGAACTACCAGCCAGATACATGAATCAGACGATCACATGTACACTTCATTGCTGACAATGATTGATCCCGTAACCGAATGGTTCGGGATTACCAGGTCTGCTCCAAGACAGCAGACGAATAACCATCGTTCTAAAACAGACGTGGGTTACCCAGTATCAATGACCGGCTGAGGTTATCATGGACAGAGAACGTGAGTCCCGCGAGAGGTCGAGAAGAGCTCTCGGGATGAACATGACTTCGTCGCAAGTTCACGCGCGTCAATCGTGACAAGATTACCACATCCGTTTCAAACAAACCGGAAATACATTAAGGAACGTCGCCAACGACTTATCCAGAAAAACACGATAGGAGAACACGACACGTGTCCCTCATCAACACCATGTCAACGATACTATGATGATTCATCAGTATCAGAACCTTAGTACGGTCAGCCAAAGGTCCTTACCCCACAGACCGAGTCAATACAAATGGCACTGTACGGCTCCGACATACTACCGCCAAGCGGCACGTCTACCAGACTTGGAACATAAGTATTTACACCCATACAAGGCCTGATCCCCTTTGTAGGATTGCCATCGTGCGACGCACATGTCTACATCCAATCTCCGGAGAGTGCCCCGCACTTTAATTCATATGTTCTCCTTGTCCGACTGATGTCGTGCCTTCCGTGACCCTTGTCAGGGGCGAATGCAATACACGGCTCTTAGCCTTATTGCGCACTCGATCCTAGATAGGGTTTGAGTTCGACTCATGACTGAGTCTTCGTGAATAGTCATTGAGACAGGGTTCTCAATGACCGCTCTAGTCATACTAGGTTGATGATGAAACATCGCTCTAGATATTTAGCCAGCGTGGAGTACTTCACCGCTACTAGAAAATGCTAGACGAATCTTCCACGCGTTCCGTTTTTGGATCGTGGAGTGAGTAGGATTGCTACCGCAACCTACTCTATCACACTCTACAGTCTCCCGCGGGAGTTCAGATCTACGATCCTTTGATTGTGGATCTCTCTCGTTGATTAGTTTTCATAGCTTTCTAATCCTCTCATAAACTTTCATTCTCTCAAACTCAAAACACTCGAAAGATCTTTACACTAGCTTTTAGCGTAGTGCACTGCCCATGGCTGGCAGTGGAGTGGCATTGGTCTCCCTATGAACTGGTGGTGTCAAAGCAGGTGTAGGTGCTGTGACAGGTGGCCTAGCAGCTACCACGACCAAGGCTTCCAGTTGAGTTGTCAGTTGGTTCTGCAAGGCGATGAACTGAGCTTCCATCTTTCGTTTGAAGGTTTCGTGGTCAGCTCCCATGTCTTGCTTGAAGGATTCATGATCAGCTCTCAGGTTTCGTCTGAGGGACTCGTGGTCAGCTCTCATGAGGTCGAGTTGCCGGGCAACGGTGACCTGTTGCTGTTGAAAGCGGATCAGCATGTCTTCCATGGCTGGGTTATAGATGTGCAGATGAGGTCTGGGTGACAACTGGAGCTGTTGGGAGACAGCTCTGAAATCTCCCCATCACCCAGCTGGTGCGTGGTCCTACCATAGGCCATTGGTGCCGGCCTCTTCTCAAGGATGTCGAAGGGTGATTTGTATGTGTCTGGTGGGAACACTGTTGACACAGGTGGTGCCGGTGTCCTCTCAAGAATGTCAAAGACGGATTTGTATTCATCTGGTGGTGGCACTGGTGGCTGTGTGTCCCGATGCATGTGGCGGTAGGCAAGGTTACTGTTGCCGGCTCCATCGTGGTGTGTGGGACGGGCACAGGTGTAGCTACCTTGGACTTGGGGACCAGAGTAGACGTAGTGCCAGCCACGGTCAGAGTAGCCAGGGGCATAAGGGTCACTCACATCGCTGTAGGAACCGTAGAAAGACCTGGTGCCTCTTGTTGTCTGCCACAGGAAGAAGTGCTGGTGGCAACACTGGATCTCAGCTCTTGTTGCAGTGCAATAGAGGCTGGTTCAACTGTAGCTGGGAAACCACAAAGGGGGCTTCCAGGGACCTTGCTATGGGGCTAGGAAATTCAATTTGGTTGTCTTTGAATAAGGTAGCCAGTGTAGAGGGTCTGGAGCCTGCTTCCTGAATTGCCGTGGTGCTGGGAATTGGCTTGGATTTGTGAGATTTTGCCACTGTGGATGCTAGCTTGCTGGGACCAATGAATCTCCCCACAAAAGCTCCCAAAATTCAAGGTAGTATATCCACCAACTAAACAAAGGATGGCGCTTCTATTGGTACCACTCGCAGCCTCTCGAAACGGTGTCTTGGTTGCCTCGAGTCGCTTCGAGTTACTCAATTCGGTGCTCCGTACGGAAGGAAAATCGTGATTTCACGATTTTCAATGACTCGACCACGTAAACACCTTAAAATGTGAAGGCAAATCCAGCTTACGGAGGCTGAGCCTGCTTTCAGTACGGGGAATGTTGTCCTATAAGTGCAGAACCGGTACGGCAACTCGTGCAATAAAGAGTCGAAAATCCAGGATCGCACAGGACTTCACGTAACCGGTGAGAACTGACTCGGTGCACGTCAAATAAATAACGAAACTGCACGGACGTTTTGATTGGCTGATCGGCTTGTTCTTCAGCGTTCCGTGAAATCGTGAAACAGTTTAGGACGGAAACTCGTGACACTCGGAAACTGCACGGACGTTTTGATTGGCTGAGAGACTTTGTCAAATCGTTCCACAGCGTTCCGTGAAAAGCTTGAAACAGTACAGGACGGAAACTCGTGATGCTCGAAAACTGCATGGACGAGCTGAAGAGATAAGCCTCGATCCTGAGCAATAAATCACGTAATCGCTGGAGGATTGCAAAGCGATAAGCCCGTATCCTCTAACTGTAAAAGCGTTCCTCAATGCCCAAGAAAGGTGCGAAGATAATAAGTCTTGCGTTCACTCGGAGACTCCAACACCGGTTAACTTCTTTCCAGCGAATTGACTGCTTTTGTCCTGCCACCTGCCACCAGTTTCGAGGCTATCTTCGAATTGTGGCTGCCGTCGTCAATGAGGTTGATGTTGGGTTGGTGATCTAGCTAGGAGCTTGAATGGAAACAATGGGCTTTGTGTTGGAGTTGTAGATTGGAAGATGGCCAAGTCAAGGGTTCCTGTCACTGTGGTGATAGCTGGAACTATCAAAATTGATCAGAAGGTTGTTGACTTAGGACTTCAAAATGGGCCTCGAAATCACCTCCAAAATGCCAATGAAATCAACTGTAGCTGTAGCACTGGTTGTTGTAATGCAGAGAGATCCTTTTCTCGTCAAGGAGGTCTCTTCTTCCCTTAAGAACTGCCTGCAAATCTATGCGGTCTGTTAATCCAATAATTTTCAGTTCCAATACCCAAGTAGTGGACTGGACCTCGCTGAAACCCTTCCTCAGGTACAGCGGTAGTCAGGCAGTTCAGGGAGCCTTGTCGTGCCTCAAGAGTGTTCCAACACCTCCAGTAGGCACCAAGCCAAGGACTTGGCCCTGTCAGTCAGACAGGAGGGCCAGCAGAGCTCTCTGCTGGGCCCTTTTGGGCCAGCTCTCCTCAGAAGCTGGGGGCCTTGGTTATTCAATCGTGCAGTGGCAGTCTGGGAACAGTACTATCTGCTACCTTCTACTGCTTCTGCCCGGCCTCAACAGGATAGGAATCAACTGCTGCGGTATCAAAGGGGCTACAAGCTAATCAGGATCGGTCTCCATCTTTTGTACTATTTTCTTAACTATGGTAGAAAGGACGATCCTTTCTTGCTGCTTTGCTGGGAGATAAGCCAACTGCGCATGCTGGAGTTGTAGGCCAGCATAGCTGTTGGAGCTATCCCAGAGGAATCCAGAGCTCTCGCTCCTAAAAGTTATCAATGATACTTGTTTGCATCTTGCTCATGTTGCTTGCCACTTCAGACATGGTCGACCGTACTAGTATTTGATGTTGATGTTGATGTTGATGTTGATGCTCAGATGGGATTGTCAGGGCACCAGGTTTCAAGCTGGATTGATAAACATTCTCGGTACTTTTGGTTTCACCCAAGAACCTTGAGTTGGCATTATTGGAACACTCCCAAGAGAAAATCTCGAAACTTAATTAATAACCATCAACAAGTAAGTGCGTCTCTGAGAAGCCGCTACCAGCAAGTACCGGTACCATGTACCAGGTACGAAGTACTAGTTTGCACGCCAATCACCGGTCGTGTACTTGTCTCGCACGTTTCATAAAGAACAGCAAGCTTGGAATCTTCTCATAGGTCGTTCCATGTCCAGGAAAAAGCGACGCTGACGTCACTCATTTCCGTTAAGTGACGCTGACGGCACAAGCGTGAAAAACTTTTTTGGAGCTCCTCGGAGGGATTCCCACACACGGCACACAACAACAAAAAGTGCGACCATGACGCTACCGATGGCGCTAGCGGCTAGTAGAAGGGCTATTAACTTCACTGCAACACACTATAAGTTACTACTACTTGACTACTTGCAAGGGGTGGCGTAGGCGTTGGCGTCATGGACAGGGAGAGCAGCCATTTGCTGGGTCAAGCCTTCAGTCTCCTCGAAAGAGGAGTCCACGCTGTTGTTGGCGCCGTTTTCCAAGACAGCAAGCTTCTTGGAGCCATGGATGCGAAGAGTGATGGTAAAGCCTTCATCGGTGTTGAAGACGATGAGGTCGTGCATCACACAGACCATTTTCTTGACGTCCGGATCGTCTTTGATGTAGTCAACCAAAGCTTGAAAGGTGGCCGCGTCCATTTCAACGTTGGAGCAGAGCGTGACGATGACGGCAACATCTTCCTTCTGGCCGCGAGTTATCGCTTCATCCGCAGCCTTGAGGAGCCTCCTCAAGTCGTTGCTGTCAGTGGAGTGGAAGCTTCCGTTGAAATGGCCTTTGTTGTCCGAGGATCCAACAATGGCCATTTTTTTTGGTTGAAAAGGAGGGCATCTTGTCGAGCGAATAGTGTTAACGAAGCTATTGCTGGTCTAATGGAAGCGATTGTGAGCAAGTGATGCTTGTTGTGTTGCTCTCGAGTGGCGCTTCGAGTGGTGAGAGCTTCACGAGAAAATCAATGATTTGAATTCAAATCGACCACGCATTGGCACACACACGGCACTCACACATACTGCACGACAACCAACCACAGCAAGCTATCGACCACACAATCTACGACCATGAAAGTCTCTTGGAAGGTCCTTGCAGCTACGTGTGAAAGCCAAGCCGGTGATACGGCGGCCACAGTCGCTAGAATTGAGGTCAAGACCAATGGCGGCGACACCAGCATCCTGAAAGGACCAGTCACCTTGCAGCAGATTGGGGACACCACTCTTTTCCGGATCTGCGTTCACCCTGAGAATAAAAGGTACAACTACTCTGTCCTCTGCCTTCCTCCTGATGCCAAATGGACGGCATCGCCACCCAAGAAGATCATCTCCATGCGCTCCAGAATGAAAGCAATCAAGCAAGTCGTCTCCCTGCCTCCGGACCACCATGAAGGGTTCCAGGAGCTTGTCATTACAATGCCATTCGACGGCGACAAAGGAACTGCGTTTTTCTTCTGTGAAGCTCTGGTCTTTGCTTCGCAACAAGTGTTGGGCATCATCCTCGCTGAAGAGCTCACAGAAAACTAATAGGGCGATGGCATGTTGGCAGAAAAGATCTTATGGTATGTTGGATGCAGGTGATTGTCTAGCTAGTATCACGACGTAGAGATCATAACAAACAATAATCTAGTAATGTGTTATCTTTCAAAGCGACATGAAAATAGATCTATCTACTAGCCGTCGGCAACAACAGCAACGATGGCGACAATGGCAATAAAATCGTAACAGCCATCTTTAATTGCCTTGCACTCCGTCTCCGTCACTCTCCTCACCAATTGCAGCCATCTCCTCCTCTTCTTCGTGCTTCGCTTCCCAGAAAAAGTCGAAGGCAGTCTTGTGGTGGAGGAGATAGCAGCTATTGCTGACATAAGCGCTCTTGACTTCCTCCACCGTCGGATTGTATACACTCATTTGAAGGTGGAGCTTCGGCTTGACAAAGTCATCGTCCTCGCTCCTCTGCTCTATCGTCTTGATGCGAGTCTTCGAAAGCCCTTGGGAGCCAAAACAGAAGTAGTTCCTGCAACCCGTGCAGTAGAAAGCAGTCCGCCCTGAACAAAGACGGCATCTTTGTCGGACATCTGTCTTTGCTGGAGCCCCAGGTGCCGGCGAAAGATAGACAAGCACTCTTCCATCGCAGCGCTGCTCTCGAAGCTTGTGCGATTCGCAAACACGCTTGCCACGGCGAGGAGTGTAGCCCGTTTTCATGTTGAAGCCCCACTCTATCTTCTCTGGCTCGTTGGCGTTTGCTCTTCTTGTTCGACGTGGAGGCGTATTCAATGCTGCTTGTCGGAGGTGATCATTGGCGTTGGCAAGAGGGGAAACGGCGGCTGGTGGCTCTGGTGGCAGCAATGTCTTCAAATCGTTGGTCATGAATTTGAGGAGTAGAGCAAGGCTGCCGCCCATGGTATAGCAACTGCTGGCTGCGTGACGGTAGTCAAAGAGAGTGGCATACTTCTCTGGTTCCTTGGAAGAAAGCATCTGCAGGGATCGATGAAAAGCAATGGCACCAACACTGCAGAGGCGGCCTGTAGCAATGTTACGGGATGTGCGGACTCCAATTTGCTCTTCCACCAGATCAAGAAGCTTTGTTGTTGTATCGGAGGGGCCTTTCAGTACGTTCCAGTTAGCATTCTGGAACGGCAGCGTTCGAGCGATGGGTGGCAACGGACACCAAACATTGGACGGGTTGACTTTGACATTGAGAGCTCGCCAGAGAGTGTAGTTGGTCCAAAACGAGTGTTCATCCAAATATTCAAGGTGGTCGATAGCCTTGAGGATGTTGTCGTTGTTCCTTAGGTCATCGACGGACGATTCATAGAAGCACTTGAAAAACTCGTTGTAGAGGTAATCAACAACGTTACTGTATGCTTCAAGAAGTGAGTCTTCAAAGGAAACGAGTACTCCATACATGAGAGCATCCTTTGATCCAACAAGCAGCAGCCCTCGCTTGGACTCTGCCACAAACGCTCCGTGAAGCAATTGGATTGCCTCGCTCTTCTCTCTCTTTGAATTGTTCGTGTCGCGGATAAGCAATCGCAAGAGCTCCATGTTGGAATCCGCCTTGATAAGAAACTTGCGTCTTGGATCATACTCTTCCATGCCAACGAGGTCTTCGATGCGCTCCCTGGCTTCAGCCATGGTTGCTGGTGAGACTCGGCTCTTTACTTCTGTTGGTATGAGCTCGAGATCCCCAATCTCGTCTTCGACAAACGTAACAGCATCCAAGCTCGCTTTGGCAAACCTGCTTCCAGCTTTGCGCATCAAACCGAGACGATAGATTGCCTTTGGCGTCAGTGCTGAAAAGGAGTGTTCGTCGCCTGTTGCTTCTTTCTCGCACTCATCGAAGAAGGCTTTCAAGAAGGGCTCTTCGTTGCGATGACCAATTGCTGCTGCAGCCCGAGGAGCTTTGGCTTGTGGTCGGAGGTAGGACTGTTTGAACAAGGCTACAAGAGGGCGGAGCTCCGGTTCAACTTCGGCCATGACAACGGCATTCTTTCGTCTCTTCTTCGACGGCTCGTCGGCAACTTGTGCGGTAGGATCCAGCAGCGTGTCAATGATCTCCGTCTTCTTGCCTGCGGCTTTGATCTTCTTTTCCTTGGCTATATCTTTCAGCTGTGCCACCGATAGCATCTCATAGACTCGACGCTGTTTGGGGTGTTTCAGGAACGAAGTTTTCAACGTCTTCATGGCTTGTGTCTTCGTCATCAGCTTGTACTCTTTCTTCTTCAGCAGAGCAAGCATCCAAGAGAGGACCTCCGCATCGATTCCTTCACTCTGAAATGCTTCGTCCATGTCGACGGCAGGGTCACACAGCGTATCGATCCAATCTTGGGCTTGTTTCTTCCTTTCTTTCTCCAGTGCCACCTGACTGTCCACGCTCTCATCATCTTCTGGCTCATCTTCAATCTCGACGTCGTCTGCTTCTTCAGTTGCAGTGCCAAGCAACTCTCCATAGCCTGCGTACTTCAGGACAGCATCAAAGTCGTCACTGAGAGGGCTGTCGCTGGGTATAAGTGGGGCAACAGCAATGATGATCTCCGAGATGGTGCTTGACGTGCCAGAGAGCTGTCGATCGAGGAACCAATCAGCCGTTCCCTGTCCACAAGTGCGTGGCTCCATTGTCTCCAACATCAGGTCGATGCACTCGCCAGGATCAACACCCACCAACAGCTCCATTGCTTTCTCTTGTCGGTTGCGTTCAGTCAGCGTCTTGTCGTGGTACCATCGGTGGGCTCCAGGGGTGGTCGGAACAAGATCCCAGTGAGGCTTGCGATAGCGAGAGGACACAGCAATCGATACAGCAGTGCCGGTTCCACTCCGGTAAGCAACGCAGGCAAGCTTCCGAATGACAGTCTTTCCTTTCCACTTCGTATCCATGTAATAGGAGTCTTTGAAGCCCACCTTAGCAACGTCTTTGGGCTTTTCGGGAAACTGCTTTGGTGACTTCTTGTCAAACATCAACGGAACCCAATCCATTCGCTTTACCGTGCCGTGAACATGTGCTCCTTGGTCCAGCAGACGGAACATCAGCGCACCGTCCCAATACCCTCGGTCCATTGCTATGTCGACATTGTCGAGCCTCTCAGTTCGACCGACGTGCTTTCCGAACATAATATCCAACATTCGATTTGTTGTGCCGCGTACAGTCTCATTCTGGCGTTGAAATGATACATTCAGTGGTGCTGTGGTTGATGCGTGGCATGCCGTGTGTGCAGTGTATCCTCGTCTGTTGTCTTTGGCGTGATGATCTTTCTTCAACCCATCGTGGTCGGTGTTGCTTTGGTGGTTGAGATGGAGCTTGTCGTCATCCAGACTGACGACGTATTCGAACAAGTCATCCGTAGTGTCGTTGGTTTCAGCCGACATGAAAAGATCTTTGTAGTTTTCATTGAAGACGGCCTCGACCTCCTGCCAAAAGGATTCTCCATGAGCATGGCGGCGTAGGGAGGCAATCTTTCTCCAGAGAGCATTGTATTGATCAGCGGGCATCAGGTTCTTGAAATCATCGTCCGACTTGTGAAGGTTGACCACAGTCATTCGGTAGCGACAGGATTTGAAATAGGAGATAATAAAAAGAAGATACGTTTCTTTCTCGATTTCCAGGATGTCGCAGAAGAGTCTGCAGAGTTTGCTTGTGGACCCAAACAGATAGAGATATACTCGATGAACCTTGGAGGCTCCTGGCAGACCAGGTAGCTCTCCTGCGTTCTTCTGATGAAGACGTATCTCCTCGATGCCTTGCTGCCAAGCTAGCCGCCGTGCCTTGGCCACAGTAACTTCCACCTTGCCCCACAGATCACTTTCCTTCCATTGTGTAAGAGGAGGCGGTGCTTTCATTGCTTTGTCTTGGGCAGTCTGCAGCTCATACAAGTGGTCTTCGCTCAACCAATGATCTTCCTCGGGCTCGAAGTAGACGTCAAACGAGTCTGGCTGCTCAGATGGAGCCTCCTCCTCCGCCTCCTCCATTTGTTCCGCCTCTTCCAGGTCATCACGTTCATTGTCAGAACCGATCAGACCGACCGAATCGTCGTCAAAAAGATCCGCCATTGTCGACACTAGTTGCAATGACGACGCAGTGTAGATTGTAGCGGTCGCCGCATCGGCAGCGGCTCTGGTGCGGTGCAAACCTCAACGGATCTCGCATTTTCTGCCGCTCTCCAGCATTTCTAACACTACTACAACCTGCAGAAGCGATGATTGGTTAACCTATAGCACTAATAACAATATACTACTAGTCTACCGCTAACAGAGCCCTTGAGAGAGGCCAGAACGATCGCCATTTCTATGTTGTTCGAAAGTTGGCACTCATTTTTCGATGTGTGTCGTCCGCGTCACACAAGTCGGCGGAGCTGCCGAAAATCCTGGACATGGACCAATGGTCAGCTTGCTACTGGCTACGATGGCTTGGTCCTCCCTGCATCCTGCATCCTCATCTTCATGCAAGCTACTACCGGTAGTAGGGCAGTACCAAGCAACCCGAAAGAACCATTTGAACCATACCCATCAAGCTACCAGTACCGTACTACAAGCCCTAGTTACATTGGTAGCTGCCTTATGCCCTAACTCTTAGTTAAGTTTTTTTTAATTTATTTCAATTCGATTCTGCTTCTGTGGCATTGGTGTCTTCCACACTCTTGTGCTGATTTTTGTGCCCCCAGAACTCGGCCGTAGTTTGAAAGAGACTTGCCATGTACTCTGCTGTACCTGGATCTTCAATATCGATTTCAATCAAGGCGTGGCTGGGATGGCGGTGGACAAATTCCCGTACTGCCTGAACATGGTGTTGGTTCCATGCAACGATTGCATCCTGATACGCGTCCTTATCCTCTGGTCCTTCAAATGCGGGAACCAACATCGGTGTTCCTCCTTGACCCTGACATTGGATCAGGCGCTTGCCTAAATGATGAAAGTTATCCACGGAATGAAACCAATGCGACATGTTTCGGCGGTTTAGCAGAAAAGTGGCTCGAGGAGACTCCTGATGAATTTCTTCAAGGTAGATGACTTGAGGAAAGATGCAGTTGTCGGGAGGAAGAGTGAAATCCAATTGTGCCCACATATCGTATCCTCCGCAGGTTTGTAGAGGAGGGAGAGACTGGTTGATAGCATTTCGGATGCAAGTTCCGCAAAATTCCTCCTCCGCAGTTTCGTTGTGATCGGTTAGCTGAGATTGACATCGCCAATGCGATGATCGATAGCCAGCTTGCTGGAAGAAGGACTTGATGGTGGTGGTGCCTGTCTTTGGCATACCGACAACAATCACTGGCTTTGGGAGTGGCAAAGATTTGGATAGCTTCTTTGGAATGGATATGTTGGTGTTGTTGCCAGTAACATCTTTCAGTGCATACGAAACACCTTCCACTACAACCCGCGGAACAATCAGTTCGTTTTGGATATCCCATTCCACGACGACGGGATTGCGTTTTCGCAGTGCCAGCCCGTGCTGTAAGTTTCCAACAGTCCTTAGCGCTGCTGGGGCGTTTGCTACAAGTAGGAGAACCGAAAGAACGACGATGGTGATGATACTTGTTTGCATCTTGCTCATCTTGCTTGCCACTTCAGACATGGTCGACCGTATTAGATGATGTTGATGTTGCTATGATTGTACCGTAGGCACAACGGTTTCTGCGAAATGAAAAGCCCCTTCGACGTGGATTGATGAACTCCACGCTGTGCGAGCTTGCCGAAGGTTTCGCGTCGTTCGAGATCCATCAAGCAACGAGAGTAGAACCGATAGCGCTGGTGTGCTGATGCGACTGCGAAGACTCCAAAGAAGCTAAGATGTAAATAATCTTTAGCTTGTACTACAGTACAACTTAAAAGCTGACTATGAGAACCTACCAGGCGGATCGAACTTAGCAAGTTCAAGTCTATGGATGGCTTCAAGGGCAAAGAAATCACTCTCCAGGCCACGGGTATAGGAATCCACAGTCGTAAATGTCCTGATCGTAGTGGAGAGAGTGGCCACTTCGAACGTTGCACTGATAATTTTTCGAAAGACTCACAATGTGATGAAACCAGTATGTTGGCAAATACAAAACATCCCCCGCTTGTAGCACCACTTCGTTGATGTGTGCATTCTTGAAATTGGGGAATTGAGTCAAGTTGGGAGCAAACCAATCGACTTGTGTATGCCTTTCCAAAGGATGAGCCATGGGGTATAGATACGAGTCTTTGCAGTTGTTTGGATGTGAAAGCAGGTATCGGCGTTCACCTCCAAGAACAGCAATGAAATTTCGTTCATTGTCAAAGTGATCTTCAGCCACCAGACCTGAAATATAACAAACAGTGAGGGGCCATCTAGCTACATGTAGTTTTGTCTTGGACAAGAGCAAACCGACAAAAATAGTACTCACCCTTTGCTCCAAAGCGGCATTGAATACCACGCGACTTCTGCGGTTCAATAAGAAAGTCTTTGGAGATTCCTTTGTCGTAGTACCGAGGACTCAAGAATGGTAACTCATCATGGATGAAATCCGCATCATCGATATGGGTGAGACCGTAGATTCCTGAAAGTGACCACATTCGATGCAAGGCGTCGCAGCGCTTGTTGGGCGACTCGCATGCGTCCAAGCGTAGATACATCTTGTCGATAGTTGAATTGGTTTCGTTTTCCATCAGTTCGGCTCGTTGACGCCATGACTCAAAGGTCGTGGGCCGCAGCTTTGTAGGAGGCACAAATCCCTTTGGTACGTTGTGATTTCTACTAATCGACCAATACATCATGCTTAGGTTTCGGGAAAACTCACCCCGATACACCTTTCGTTGCAGCATATAGTCCATGTAACCATCTGTATTCCACCGCTCTACTGACTTGAGAGCTTCGGGGTGGTTTTTTACCACGAAGGGCTTTTCCGCGTGTTGATAGTTTTGCATTTGTTGTCGTACAATGTCTGCGCCGTGTTTGGCAAAGTCAAGGACACAGAGTCCCTGGTGAATGTAGCGCGTCTCTTTGGCATCGGTATCGGCAATGGGCCAATGGTTCAAAACATTCATGATGGGGAACTCCAAGGGATACGAAGGAGATGGTTGCATGGGACAGTTGAATATATCGTACCAATCATTGTGATTCAAATCGGTGTTGCTTGATTCCTGTTGGTAAATGTAGTCAGCCGAAAGTGGCAGGAACTGGCGTTGCTTCTGGACCACATTTTGGACATGATGCACTCGTTCTTCGAACGTTCGAGGAGGTGGTGGATTGGGTTTGTCGTGGTGCTCAAAGGGGTCGCAGAGATAAAAACAGGGGTATCTTGACAAGACGAGAAACAGGGCGGTAAACAGAAACACCGTCCCCGCAAGGAATGGTCGATTGTGAACTACCTTCAGCCCATTTGTGATCGCTCTTCGAACGCTGGTTGCCATCCAACTTGACAACAGCCTCCAGTTGACGAAACCTCGATTTTGGTTCGATATTTTCGTCCTTGCACTCGAATCATAATTTCCCTTTTCTTTGAGGATAGAAGTTTCTTCGGGCTGCACTTTCAGGTGGACGTGAATGAATGCGTTGAACCGCGGCTGTGATCTTTCTTCGTTGTACCTTAGGTGACGTTTCATCTTGCTTCTCGCGAATACCTTCTCAGATCAGGTTTTTTGTGCCGACGAAGATGAGGTTCCAGATTTTCGGTTGATTCGATGTTGGCAATGAGAACATTCACTCTTTGGGTTCGTGTTATGGAGGAGCACTCCGATTGCGAGTGTACATGTACAGTATTGATTGTGCGTGCACGCAATGTCCAGCGACCGTCGAAGGAGAGGATGATGGCTCTCCCAAGGTCGCCTGGTGGAATTGACATCGTCTTGACATGGCAAAGCGTCAACGGCATGCAAAAGGACCGTGTCGAGCATCGATCAAAGACGCAAAGACGTAATAAAATTTTCACCTGGAAGCTCACAGCAAGAAAGGACCTGCAGGCAATGGCCAAGCAGCAACAACAACAGAGAAGAAAAACGACTGCATTGCACGCTCCCTCCACGGACCGTAAACACTTTGCTGATTTGAACTTCCCCGTGGAAAATCCCCTTAAATATCACAAACAGTATCCACGATCCAAGTGGCACACGCAACTGGTACCGCACCGAACCTTTGTCACCGAAAGGAAGAGGCGGTGGTGAGGAAAGGGTTGCATGCTGGCCACGAGCTTCAGGATTCAGGAGGAGCCGTTCTACTTGCCCCGCCGTACTAGACTAGTACACTGCAGCAAGAAATCGCTTCAGCGCGGATCGCCAGGATGCGTCCAGTCTCTCGCTCTCCATCATGGGCCGTTCATCGTTGACGTGGGTGTGTTCGTTGCCGCAATCAAACGGCTTTTTCCACTCGGAAGACACGGGCAAGACCACAAGCTGTGGAGTGTTGGCGAAGCATTTCTTTATCATCGCGCGTGCAACCCATCGTCCACCCGAGGATCGACTACCGGAACTTGTGTGGCGCTCCTTTAAAATGATCCAATGATGACGATCATGGCATCAAGATTCGAGGCCTGAGCTGCCCCTAGCCAAAGACCATCAACATTTGCTCACAATTTCAATCTCTGCCGAGAAAACATCGAAACTCCACAGCCAGTGAATCAACCCAAACAAAATCACCATGAAGCTCTCCTTGACTCTCTTGTTTGTCACCGTTGCTGGTGCCTTCGCCGCCGATGCCACCCCGGATGCTGCCACCCCCGCTGCTGCCAAGCCCGAAGAGAAGACTCCCGAACAGCTTCGTAAGAGTTTGAAGAAGCGAGGCCTTCAGGCCAGTGACGGAAGTGACGCTGGAGGTGACACTGGTGGAGGCTCTGGTTGTTTCTCTGCCGTGACAACTGTCGATGTCCAAGGCCAGGGACCCGTGTCTATGGACTCTTTGAATATAGGTGACTTCGTTCGTGCCGGAAAGGAGGGCGAGTACACTCGGGTCTTCAGCTTTGCCCACAACGACCGTGACATCGAGTACGACTTTGTCCAAATCCACACCGAGGGAACTGAGGCTCCCATCGAACTCACCAAGAACCACATGCTGTTCGTTGACAACAAGGCCGTTCCCGCCGAGGCTGTCAAGGTTGGAGACCTTTTGGGCGACAAGAAGGTTGTTGACATTGCCAGCGTCAAGCGCAATGGTCTCTTTGCTCCCATCACGGAGTCCGGCGAGATTGTCGTCAACGGCGTCCGTGCTTCGTGCTACGTTGCCATCTTGGACCATGTATTTGTCAACCAGCACTACATGACCCACATGTTCTTCTCCTACCAACGTGCCGCTTGCTCTTACAACTTTGCCCTGTGCGAGAACGAGACCTACACCAATGGTTTCTCCAACTGGAGTAACTGGGCCATCCAGCTGTACATGAAGGCCAACACCTTGAGTGCTCCTTTGCAACACTTCTTGGGAGTCGTTTCCTTGTTTGTCTTGCCAGCATGGTTCACTGCTGAGCAGTTCATTGTCTCTCCTTTCTTGGCCGTTGCAGCTGTTGGATACCTTGTTTACAAGAGCAACACCAAGAAGGTCAAGTCTGCTTAAACCTCTAGCCCAGCACCAGTCAGTCAGAGTGCTTTAGTTGTAAATCTATAAGAAAAGATTTGTGCAAGAAGATACTGTAATGTGCTTACATGAGTAGTGTATTTGGTTACAGAGTTGCTTGATCACAAACAACTCAGATCGATTCCAACGCATTGCTCCATTCCCTTCCTCTGGTCGTGTAAAGCAAAAAACCTTCAACCAACCATTGGACTGCCACAGGACCCATAGCAAGTCAGTGGGACAACATGTAACAGCACTCCTCTGCAACTGCGGTTGCAGTGGCCTGTGGGTCCTGATTGACGATCGATCCCCTCTCTTGCTGCACCTCCACGGGTCTCTAGCCAGTGTATGCGCACGTTTGCCCCCTACGGTAGGTGCCCGCCATCAGGGCAGTCTTGCACCTGTTATTGCCGATTGTTGAGAACCTTTTTGCTAATGTTTCTTCCAGGCTTTCTCAAATGAATCTAGCTGGGCTGAATCCTTGGTTGCCTGCATTGCATGGGAAGCTGGGAGTCTGGTGTTGCCTTGGTTCTTGGCGGGCCCAGCTGTCTCTGAGCTGCCTCATTGGATATCTTTTGATAGTGCAGCATGGTGTCCCAAACACTAGTAGTCCCGTCACCAGTGGATGCTGCTGTTTCTCCCAAGATCTCCTTCAAAAGCAGGCGCGTAGCTTCCATTGTACTAATGGTGCGCAAGTCAATGGGATGGCGTCGAAGCTGTTGGTGACCAGCATTGTGGCTGTTGTGCAGTGGCAACAAGGATGTCGACGAAAGCTGTACTCGCTGAGGGCCTCCTTTTTCTGTGGGTGGGAAGTATCGTTTGTGGATCTTTTGCGCTTGTGACCAGGTCCCATCAATGACAATGAGATCCCATCGTACGCTTCCATCGCTACCGATTCCCTCTCGTTTTTCGTTTTGTTGTTGTTTTGAATTGGAGGCCAAAATATCAGCAAACGTCTGAGCATCCTCCGACGGAAACAGCACTAGACAATTCGGCTGGTGGATTGCCTCTTGCAATTCCTTCATGGATGACTGATATTCGGGACCAATGCCTGCCACTACTAATCGACAGTGATGTGGAAAACAAGCCAGGATTAGCTTGGCCGTGTCCACAGCCAAGCAGATTTCTTTGTGGTGCATCAACAGAAAGATGCGACGAATAACACTTTCCTCCTGAATCATGAGTGGTGGACATTGATCGCAAATGCAGTGCGCTCTCTGCAACCAACACCGAGGGCAGTCCTTGTTTCTTCGAAAGGATTGCAATCTCGTGTCGAGACAACGAGCCACACCAAAGGATTCTCGTTCCGGAGGGTTCAGGGAAAGAACTAAGTCGCTAGTTTCCACATTTTCGCGGCCGTAGTGGTTCAGCACATTGGAAACCGTGTCTTCCACTTGACTTAGAAACGTGCTATCATGGCTCGTCTGTGGGATGTCAATATCAGAGTTTGTGGTAGATTGGAATCGGCCATTGTCGTCTGAGAAAGTACGTTGACGAATACTTCCAACTCTCCCACAATCGTTCAATGAAAGCCACGCACTGACGCAGCTTCTAAAAAGCAACAGTAGAAGGTGCAAACTCCAGGACCTCAATGCCTTCATTCTTCGACAAGTCAAAATGATGAGGGGAAGAAGTGGTGGTCAACATGCCGACATGTATGCTGTTGTGTCAACTAAACTATATTTAGCGTTTATTTAGGGTTAAACTAAACCTGCCTCTGTTTTCACCACCACGCTCACAGACCGACAGGCTCGACAGATCTGTACAGTACCATCTGTACCAGTACTTGTCTATCCTACCGACCGGTACCACGTTCGAACAGATCGAGTACTAGTAGTCTACCGAGATTAAGGGGGGTTTTAGAGTAGGGAAATTATCTACGGAAGCCAGCCGATAGTTTGCAGCAACGAAAACCCACACAGCCACCAACCATCAGCCATTGACCACCCTAACTGCTTGTCTGCTTGTCTCTCATACTTGTACTATTCTCTCTACCTCGCATACATTTTTAAAATAATCGCAGCGATGTCTACCAATGAACCTCCCCAAAAGCAGCAGAAGTGGTCCTCTGCTCGCAGCGCGGTATCCGGTAAGACCAGCTCTACCAATCTTCAGTCGCTCGTAGATGCAAAGGGGGTTTGGATTGGCCAGATCCTTCCTTGTCTGGGAATGGGACAGTTTGCCTTTGTGGGCAGTGTCAACAAGCAGTGGAAACGGCTCTATCAAGAATACTGTAAGACTGTCGAAAATCCTCCTCTCGTCTTGAAGGGAGAATATCGTTTCGATGGGACACACCCAGCAACTTGCAAAGATACATATTACTCTGCAGCATTCTACAATGTGTCATGTGCAGAATACTGGTACGACTATAATTGCTCAACAAAGAAGTCACCAAACCACGGGGATGTGTTCAAAGTGATTGCCAAAGTTGGTTCGTTGACAGTCATTCGATGGGCACATGGAAAAGGATACCCATTGAGCATTTTTGCATGTGTAAATGCTGCCAATGGTGGACACCTGCATGTATTGAAATGGCTAAGGGAGAAAGGGTGTCCTTGGAATACACGGGCATGTGCCAATGCCGCCAAAGGTGGCCATTTGGAGCTCCTAAAATGGGCGCATGAAAATGGCTGTCCATGGGATAGCAACACATGTGAGGTTGCAGCAAGAGGTGGACATTTGAATATCCTAAAATATGCTCATGAGAATGGTTGTCAATGGAATGAAGACACATGCTACGGTGCTGCAGAAAGTGGGCATTTGGACTGTCTCAGGTATGCCCATGAAAATGGATGCCCCTGGGATGAATCAACATGCAGCCCAGCCATTGCTCATGAGAATGGTTGTCAATGGGATGAAGACACATGCTACGGTGCTGCAGAAAATGGGCATTTGGATGTGCTCCAGTATGCACATGAAAATGGCTGCCCATGGGGCGAATTGACGTGTGAGTATGCTGCTCTAAGAGGTCATTTGGATGTTTTGAGATATGCTCATGAGAATGGTTGTCAATGGGATGCCTGGACATGTGCCAGGGCTGCAAAAAGTGGGCATTTTGCTGTCCTCAAATGGGCCCATCAAAATGGCTGCCCATGGAATGAAATGACATGTTGTGGTGCTGCTGAGAATGGCCACCTAGAAATCCTGAAGTATGCCCGAGCAGGTGGCTGTCCTTGGGATTATCATACTGTCAGTGGTGCACGCACTGGGCGGCACTGGGAAGTCTTGAAGTGGGTGATAGAGAATGGCTGCCCGGAATGACCAGTGGATGTCCTGCAGGTATCTATCTCTAAGCTAGCTAGAGTCCAAGGTTCCAGAGTCCAGAATAGATCTAGTCTTGCATACCGGTATCACGCCAGTACCAGTACAGAGAGAGTAGAAAGGTATTGCTACAATCTCTACATGCAATTGCGTTCTCCGCTCGTGCTTAGTTACTAGCTCTAGGTTGCTTGTCAGCTTTGGTTTCAGAAGCAGGCTAGCTAGCGTACCCACTGTATAGCAGGGGTTCAAGGCATGCGGAGATTGGGCCTCGTTGGCGCATCGTGGCTGTCCTACCCGCTTCGCTGGAATGCAAGTTGACGTCACGCAAACCTCCTTCTGCTGCCAGCTGTCAAGGTGTTTTTGGTTTTTGGTTGGAGTTTCCGTTCCCGTTTGATTGGTGACTACAATTAATAATTGTCGCCAAACTTCAACATTGATGGAGGTGGCAGTGGTGCCTGTCACCATTCTTTTTCGCAGAACAACCACTCTGGTTGAAACCATTCGTATCCTTTGCAACTTCTGTGGGTACCGGTACAATACTTAGTTGCTGGCAAACTATCTAGTACCAGTAGCTAGTCTATTAGAGGCAACCACAGAGACAAAGAGACGTCCAGTTTGTGGAGAGTTACTAAAGCGAGAGCATTCTTGCAAAACAGGGTATCGAGCCAGAACCAACGGCTACCATGCAACGACACAGATTTCGTCCCGTGGGGGCGGCCACAGTGCTTCTACTAAGTCTGGCAGTTCTTGCAGTGGACGGTTTTGTGCTACCATCGCAAAGAAGACAGTTGGAGCTGCAAGTGAGATCGTTTTCCTTCACTGCAAGCTCAGAGCAACCCCCCCGACAACGGAGACGATCGTCCCTCCACGTGGCGGTGCCTCGACGAGATACGCCACGCCAGGAAAAGAAAACCAAAAAGATACGACAATCGGCATCGAAAAAAGAAGAGGCGGATACGACCACTACTACCGGTAGCAGCAGCAGCAGACCTCGATTCACACCCCCGGCACCTCATGAAGACGGAGTACGAGGATCCAAATTCCGAAAACTCAAGGACATGATGTGGATTCGAGAAACGGTAGAAGATTTGACGGCTGCTGAATTTGCCTGTTCCGTAGATCAGCAGGAAATGACGTCGTCGAGTCGGAAACGACGACGGGCCGTCGACTACGACAAATTGTTGGCACAACTCAACAAACGGTTGCGTGATTTGGGCTGTGGGATTGATGATAATGACAATTCCTTGGTGGTATGTCAGCTAGAACCTGGAATTGGAATGGGAACCACAGTGTATAATAATGACGAACGACAAGAATTATTCCAGTGAGTTGACGTTTGATGTTGTTCTTATAAACTGTGGAGAGATAATTTGCTCTGTCTATTTCAACAAAAAATCCAGAACATCTGACCCGTGCTTTTGTGCCTCCTCTGCTCTTCATCATTCTTTCTCTTATAATTTTTTGGAATACAAACACAGAAAAATAGTCAACACTAGAGCCCAGCTCGTTAATGTCGTGCGAGGATACAAGTTGACACTGGAAAAGGAGGAAGACTCGATCGACTTGCCCTTTATAATCAATCTACCTTCGATTCAAATCCAAAAGGAAGAAAATGTCACTCAGGCATCGGGACCCAAACTATACGTGCGCGACGACGGGACGGTCGATTGGGATGGAGCCTTGCAGGACCGAGCGGCATTGCAAAAATTTGGAACGGCCGTCTGGGCTCGTATCAATGGACGAGATCCTCAAACCGTCACAGACGACGAAGACGACGACACCAACGCGAGTGGCGGCCATCATGGACCGGAAAAGGCCGTCACGGCCAAAATTGAAGACACACCGCAGATTCGAGAAGCGAGAACGACGCTAACGAGTTCCGAGACGGATCTAAGGAGTATGGAGGTGGCGCACACCAAACTCTTGAGAACGGGTACGTCGAGTCGAGTGGATTGGATTGGTGTTTATGACTGCTGCAAAAAAATGTACTGACTTTATGATGTGGGTCACTAACCAACCGCAATATTCTAGCTCTGAGCGAGGGACAAGCCGTTGCCAATGTTAATTTGGCCTCGTTGGAACCAGCATTGAGGAGTCAGATCCGAGAGTCGGCGGACTTGCTAGACATGAAAAAGCAAGAAGTGGCATACAATACCCTGGTGTACGAAACAGAGCGTATCTACACGTATCTTGTGGGAGAGGTGGGAAATCCAGCCACGCAGGGATACGTTCCGTTGCAGGATCGACTCAATGTTGCAGAGTTGGGTCTATTGGAATCGCAGTTGGATAGCTTTACTCGCGACATTGAAGCTGGACTGAGCATTGACGCCGATGTCCTAATGGTGGTCAGGGACCAAGTCACCGACATGAAGCGACGTCTCGGTATTGACTTTTACGTGACGGGAATCACGTTTGATGCAGAGGCCATCCGGATGTTCCTTGGAGATTTGCTCCTACAAACAAAGAACGGATTGGCGTTTTACGGTCGCGGGTGCCAATTGTTTTGGAACGATCTGGTGTTCTTTGGGTTCCTACTAAGCCGTGCGGCTCAGGGGTACACTTTGAAACCACGCGAGGTTCGAAACCTACGGTACGTTTTGGCTCGGGATGGCGAGGCAACGCTCTGTATCTTGGCTCGACTATGTATATCTCGGTTGACTAACTGACTCATTGCATTGCCGCACCACGCAGCCGAACCATCAAGGATTTCTTCACGTTTATCCCCTTCATCATCATTTTGCTGATCCCACTTTCACCAATCGGTCATGTGCTCGTGTTCGGTGCCATTCAAAGATTCTTTCCAGACTTCTTCCCGAGTTGCTTCACGGAGCAGAGACAGAATCTATTGCAGCTCTACGAGACGGCCGAGTACTCGGAATTCAAGATCAACGAAAACTTTCAACAAAAAATCTCTCGTCTCGCCCTTGCCGCAGCATACTTTGCCGTGAACACGTCTCGGTCTCTTCTTGTTCGACTCACAACGGAAGGTACCGAGGGCGACAGCTGGTCATCATCTGAAACAAATAATGAACAAACAAACGGTTTAGATGACAGCTCCATGAAGAATGGTGCTTCTTCGGATGTCAACGGCTCATCGAAGAAGAAACCTTCAAAGAAATAAATTGGTCAATACATACTGTAGCTAATGTTTAACTTTCTGTATCTACTCTGTTGCTGATTGTCTAGCTGCGTTTTATGCCCGAAGGCTTGAGGGATTCCACTGTCTCTCTCAAGTCTACAGGTGCAAATTGCATGGGAGTTTAATTAAACCAACCCAAGGATTTTCACCACAACACCCAGGGCATCTCTTGCGTCGACGACGTTGGACTTGGCCCGCTCCACAAAATATTCGATTCTGTCTTTCCCGCCACCCGGGTTGGCTTCACCCCAACTGCTTGTATAAGCATTGCCGCTTCCTGAAATGGATCCAAAATGTAAAGAAGAAGACAGTGGGTAAAGTGTGGTTAGTGTGAGCGAATCAGTCAAACCTTTGCACAGATATATGGTTGGCCATGTGAAAGATCTGTGCCAGTTTCGGTAATCGAGCACTCACCTTCTTCTGCCTTTTCATTGTATTTCTCCATGGCATCTAGGTATTCGACTTCACTTCCAGCAGGAACCAGCACCTCCAGACGTCTCATGGTCTTGTCCGCGCGGAAAAGTGGATCTTCTGTTGAGGTATATCCCAAATAGATCTGTACTCTCAAGGGAGTTCGCTCGCACGGATTCGACGCCGAGGAATATTGTGTCTTTGTTTTGCAGTTTGTAGTCTCTTTTTCCCAATTATCCAGCAGATAGTTGAGTCTATTGTATCCTGCCACCAACTTTTGTTTATCCACCTCCAACGCGGCTTCTTGCGAAGATTGTTTGGCTGCAGCCGGAGAAGCATTGGCAAAGAAACTGCCCACAGCGATGAGTCCTGCCTGTTCCAAAGACTGTCTTCGTGTACATTGTTCTGATTGTGCCGACATTTTTGATGCACTACTGGCTCTTGTGTTGGTGCCCGTGGTTAATTGGGGAGCAAAGGCTGTGATGACATGGGTGCAAAGCAGAGTTGCAATGCCCGTGCTGATGGCTAAAGACAATCTCATGGTTGCTGCCGTTGGAGCTCTTCGAAATAAAAGTTAATGAAGTGGCTGCTGGTCCTGCTGAACGTAACTGCGGGAGAATCTGCTATCGAAGTGGTACGGTATGGCAAGGAAGTGGGCGCCATGGTCCACCTTTTCAGAGAAGATCTTTTGAAAAGCTGAGTCAACGACTGACGTCACTTTCCTGGAATCCAATCAACTCCCACGTCTCTTCAAACCACGAAAGCACTTTGGCGTGAGACCGATCGAAGTAGCCGACGACGACGGTGCTAACCAAAAATAGACAATGACCTAACAAAGATAGTTGGCCAACAGATATTTAAATGTGCATCTCTGAGAGAAATTAATTCGAACCGTGGTGACTATACCGGTAGCTAGCGTTCGTTCAGCATTTTCGTTGTTCATGCTCATCAGCAGCTTCACTTTTTGTAGGTGTTGAGTCCAGTGGTGGGATCAAGATTGAGGATAGTATCTGTCAATCTCTGTGGACCAGGACCACTACTGGTGTAGTACATCATCTTGACCTCACCTGACTTGGGTTCTCTGCCAGTCTTGTCTGTAGCCTCCAAAAGATCCTTGTCCAACTTGAAATCCTTAATCTTCTTTTCAAAATCAGGATTATTCACATATTTGTCACCAAATTCTGGATAGTAGTGCAGCATGAGGGCTCCAACTTCAACGGCATGTTCCTCCAGGGTAAAGATGACAGCATTGGGACCAGCATCAAAAGTGTAGGCTGCTTGAATTTTCCCAGCCCACTTGTTGTATACATGAATGATTCGGATGATGCTCTTGGAGACGTCATTCATATAGAAAATGGGAGGATATGTGTCCAAACAAGTAGCATGAAACTGGTTGGAATCAGCCATGGTGAGCTGACCAAAGGTTTCAAAATCTTTCGCCAAAAATGCCTTTTCAATGGCCTCCATGCGCTGGCTCACAACTGTATCCGCCCTGTGCTTCAACAACAAGGAAGTTTCCACACTCGTACTCATACCGGCAGTAGATGAGGTGTCCTTCTTGGCATCCGAGACAACCATAATGACAGCCCGAATTTCTGGCCAATGATTTTCATCGGCAACCTGTTCTGCAAGGCTGTCTGACCAATCCTCTTTCTTACCACCTTTTCTCCATGCAACAAATCCTCCACTAAGAGAACGACAAGCCGATCCACTTCCTTGACGAGCAATACTTGTTAGTTGTCCAGGAAATTCCTCTTTGGCACCAAACAAAAGAGCAAGAGCAGCCACCAACGCAGCATATCCAGCAGCACTGCTGGCCAATCCAGCTGCCGTGGGGAAGGTGTTGTAGCTAGAAACATGAATCTTCATCTTGCTCCAATCCTCCTTGGTCACCAAGACTTTGCCATCATCATCCTTCTTTTCTGTAGCCAATGCCCGCACTCCATCGACACAAGCCCGAAAACGTTTGTTGTCGGCAGCTCCTTCCTCTTCTTCACCATTCAGCCACAAACGATCGTTTTCAAAGGCAGTGGAAGCAGCAACTGTAGTGACAGCTTTGAGATCATCCTGATTCAAAGTAACACTGACAGAGTCATTAATGGGAGTATTCCACTTGGCATCTGCTTTACCCCAGTATTTAATTGTGGCAATATTTGTGGGAGCCGAAGAAGTTTCCATATAGATGGGAGCACCGCTCGTGTGAACCAGCTTTTGCTTCTTGTTACCCGTATCGGCCATGGTTACGTCCTCGATTTCGATAAAATAAACTGCCGCGTTTGCGTCTTTAATAAATGTGGAAGCAAATGACGCTACCAGAAGCTCTACAGTGTACCAGACCAGCAGCAGAGCTTAGAAGGCGAGCAGATTGGCAGCGATTGTGTTGGACCCACCAATGTCGGGTTTGTTGGAGGCCACCGCGAAGATTTTTGTTGGTCAGAACAGTGACGTCAGCGACGGTGCTAACCCTACTGGCCCACGCTTCAGCCACCGTGGAGACTTGTCGCTCCACCACTGTTGCACTGCGTGGACCAAACACTGGCTGAAACGATACAAAACCAAAGCTGAAACAATACGGCGGGGTGGACAACATTTTACTAGTTCTCTGGTGAAGCAACCATGAATACTGATGAACTCAGAGAAGTGCTTGGTCTCCAGGAAGGAGAGACGCTCATTGAAGCAATTCGATCAGAAGCTTGCTCTCTGCTCTCAAGAAACTGAACAGCTTTTGAGGAGAAGCTCTAGATCGGTGGCGGGACAAGCGTTGACCTACCGGCAGTCTGCCAAGACACCAAAGGCAGTTGTCTACGAATGAGCGTACTAAGCGTCGCGGCGGCCACTCGGCCCACCAAAGTTAGCTAGGTGATGGTGGTTTCCTCTGCTTGGAGAAGAATCAAAATCGAAGGCCTACCATTTGCAACTTTGTGGGAAAAGCATTCGCGGTTTCAATAGCGCAGCACAATGTCCTCCCCCTGCTTTGATCTTTGACCTGACGCCGGCAAAGGACTTCGGTTCAGTTTCCAGCGGAGCCGATTGATGATCATTCGGTACAAGGGCATTCCAAGGTGACCCAGGATCAAGCAACTAGCTGGACTACCCGTAGCGCAAGCAACCTGTACGGTAGCGACGACGACGGAAAGATTCGATTCGATTTGACTCGATTACATAATAAAATTAATGGAGATCTTTCCGAGCACACGCACTCTCTACTCAGTTTTCACATACCGTACTACCGGTATACTGGCAGCGCATGCAAGACATTGCTGGATTAGTGATAGCATCCTGTTTCTTCCGATGGCAGAGATCATAGAAATTCCACAGTCTCTTTTGCCACGAAGCTTATTAAAAGATACCCTTGGGCTTGAGGTCGTTGAACTCATTCTCAAAAGACTGGATCACAGCCTTGCGCTGCAACTTGTTGGCAGCAGTCAAGCAACCATTTTCAGGTGTCCAGGGACTATTCAATAGCTGGACAGCAACAAGCTTTTCGAGATGAGACAAGTCACTCTTTGCATGCTGTTCTTTCATGTCCTTCATCACAGCTTCATAAACCTTGGGATCCTTCAAAAGAGTCTCAAAGTCCCCTTCAATGCCGTTCTTCTTGGCCCAAATCATAGTGTGCTCCATTTTGAGCTGCATCAAGGCAACCGGGCGATCCATGTCTCCGTCACCGTAGACACAAATGCCACCACCAACGGCATCCACAAAGTCCGAGTTTCCAAAGACCATCTCCATCTTTTCCAGCGCAATGTATTCTCCACCCTTCAACTTGACGAGATTCTTCTTGCGGTCCACAATCTTGATACTTCCGTCTGCCATGAATTGACCAATATCACCAGTGTGAAACCAACCATCATCATCAAAGGCTTCCTTGGTGGCTTCTTCGTTCATGTAGTATCCACTGCTGACATTCACTCCCTTGGTGCAAATCTCTCCGCGTCCCCAGACTTTTTCACCTTCCACATCCGTGCGATCCGTGCTCAAGTAAGGCTGTCCTGCCTTGTCGCAGATATCTGGTGTTGAAACAAGCTTGGCTTCGGCACTGGGAATACAGACTCCCGCAATGCCGTGCCTGAAATCATCGCGCGCTTGAAAGGTCAACCCGGCAACAGTCTCGGTCAAGCCATACCCTTGGCAAAGAGGGAACCCAAACGCACGACGAATGAAATCCTGCACTTCTCCATTCAAAGGCCCTCCACCGGAAATGGCAAAACGAAGGTTCCCACCAATGGCCTTTTTGAATTTCTTGAACACGAGCGCATTGAAAAGGGGAGTGTCATATCCGTAAGTGTCGGCATAAGTCTTGGCTTCGAACGCAGTGTTGACGAGGAATTGAGCCACGGGAGGAGATGCCGCGACCTTGGCTTGCAAGCCCTTCTTGATGGTATCCCAAATTTTCGGCACGGCAACCATGATGGTAGGGGCAAAGTGTTCCAGGGCTCCCGTTGGGAAAGCACCAGTAGCCGAAAGACTCTTGGGGTCGGCATAGCAAATGAGAACTCCCTGCGAGACCATGACAAATTCTGCCATCAACTCCATAATGTGAGCCAAAGGAAGGTATCCCAGATAAACGTCCTGGAATGATGGCGAGTGAGAGATGTGAGTAACTTTTTAACCATCCAACAAGGCACCGTCAGTCAGGTCGCAGATCCATTCTGTCATACCTCGCCCTTTCGAATTCCCAACTCAATGTCACCAGCAGCGCAAGCACCCACAATGCACCTGTGGGTAATGACAACACCCTTGGGCTTTCCAGTGCTACCTATAGTGCCACAAGAGAGTGTAAAATGCATGAGAAAGAAAGAGTGTAAAATGATTAGGATCAGCGTGCCATAATTTTGCTTACCTGATGTGTACATGCTTTAAAAAAGAAGAAAGCAAGAAGAAATATTTGGGTGAGCAGCATGACACATGAGACAAAACAAAAAAGTAAAATTATCACTCACATGACAGCCGTGGTATCGGGTTCTGGAGGAGTAGGAGGGAATTTTTCCGTGTCACCACCAGCACAAAAGTCTTCAAACGACACGATAGTCATTCCATCTGGAGTGGCAGGAAGATCCACAGTTTCCGACTTGGCAATCAAATCATTGGTGTAGACAATGGTCTTTAGAGTGGGCATATTGTCCTTGCGCTTGATGAGAGCTTCGACATTTCGCTTGTTGCAGACAATGACGGAAATGATATTGTCATTGACGGCATGTTCGACGGCATCCATTCCCAGAGTCGCGTAGATTGTGGCCACTGTAATGGACTGACCAAAAGCTCCCAAGGCGGCAATCATCCATTCGGGACATGTATTTTCAAAAATGGCCAAACGCGATTTGGTAGTGACTTGTTCCAAATTGGTAGTCGGAGGTGCCGCTTCCAGTCCAGCGCCACGAAGCGCCGCTCCAAATTTGGCCGATACGATTCCCACTTCTCCAAAGGTTTTCCAGTACGTGTCTCCAAATTCCTTGACTTTGGGGGTTTTCCAGCCCACGAATTCACGGTATCCCATGCATTTCTTGTCGGCGTACTTTTCAAATCCCATCTTGGCCAAATCATAGAGCGTTCCGGCACCAGGAACGGGGGTGGTGGTGAGGTTGTTCTTGTACGCTGGCTGGACGCGGTGCGATTCGTCATCTCCCACAGGGACTGTGCGCAATCCTGGATCGGCCGTGGCTCTCTGGATAATACCGAGCCATCCAAAGGTGATAATGGTGATCTATAATATATATGTATTCAGAATTAAAAAACAAAAAGAGAAGATATTGAGAAAACAGCACGATCCGATCCATCCCATAAGACAACCGATCTGGATACCCACTTACGAAAAAATCCAAAGCGATCAAGAAAAACTTGAGCGGTATGAAAAGTGGAGAGCTCATGGTGGTAGCTGTTCCTTCTTTCTACTTCTATCCTTGACTTCCTGCGCTCACAATGCTTTTGTTGTTGTTTTGTCTGGTATCTTTTAGAAGTATCCTCCTTGCTCCTTGTCTTCTCCCAAATAATGCACGAAAAGGAAGCAATGCCACACGGCGAAGTTTCGCCCATCGGGACCGGTATGCATGCACACACGGTGCAACGGTTCGCCATGATATCTTCTTCAAAGTGGAAAGATCCAGAGCCGGCCATGCCCAGAAGGGTTCTTTGCTTTATCTCTAACCCTCATTGGCATTTGCCGCTTTTGGTTTCAATCTGCGAGCTGCGACCATGCATCACCCCATCACTCGATCACTCGAGCCTCCCATCACCCAGAACATCTTTCCTTTGCACTGCAGGTACTAGTAGCTAGACACAAGCATCGTCACAACCATCATAGCATCCTGTCCATCAATCAATTCCACCATGATGACACTGTTGTTGGAACAGTATCCCGTTGCCATTGGTCTTTTTCTACGGCTGTTCTTGGCATGGCTGCTACCCTTTCTGTTTGATACCCATGGGGTGGTCCCGGGCGTTGCGTACACGGATATTGATTATCACATCTTTGTGGATGCCGCCAATCATGTTCGACAAGGAAATTCTCCCTATGATCGGCACACGTATCGCTATACTCCCTTTTTGGCATCCCTATTGGCACAACTGCCACATCATGACATCCTTAGTCGGTTTCTGTTTTGTGTCGCCGATGCCTTATGTGGTTGGATCATTCTAAGATATCGACAGCAAAAACGTGAAGAACGGCAACAACACCAACAGCATTCAAGAATACAAGAACAACAATCAGCAGCAGCAGTATCCAACAGGATGCTTTCTCCACGACTGCAAGATGCCCTTTGGTGGCTCTACAATCCACTGGCCATTAATATTTGTACGAGAGGATCTTCCGAGAGTTTTCAGGTCCTATTGCCAGTACTGGTCACTGTTTCCATTGTCACATTGGACAGCAATAGTATTAGCAGCCAGCAACAACAACAACAAAAGTCGTGGCTACTGGCAATCCCCGCGGGAGTTTGTCACGGTGTGGCCGTCCATTCCAAACTCTACCCCATCATTTATTCTCTCTCCTTCATGACCTACTTTGCTGCTCCGCCCATAATACGAGATTCTTCTACTACAGCAGTGTTGGACAATACCGCAACCATCTTGTATCGACTGGTTTCCTTCTTTCTATCATGGGCCAAACGATTGTTGACACCGGCTCCAATCGTCTTTTTCATCACTTTTATGCTCACGTTTGTGGGACTCACGTACCTGGCATACGAATGGTACGGACCCATTTCCCTGGAAGAAGGACTCTTGTACCATTTATCCCGCGTCGATCATCGACACAATTATTCCATGCATTGGTACTGGATCTACCTCGGGCGAGCACGACCGGATTTTGCACAAAACATGGCCGTCATTGGCAAGTTGCTCTTGTTGCCACAACTGGTCCTCTTGGTATACACCAGTCTGGCACTGGCGCCTACCAATCTCGGTTTGGCACTCTTTGTGCAGACGTATCTGTTTGTGACGCAGAACAAGGTCATTACGGCACAATATCTGACATGGTATCTGTGCTTGCTGCCACTCTGCAGCGATTCCTTTGGCACGACCCCGCGACTACAATGGAGTTTGGCAGGACTGGCACTGTCGTATGGGATATGGCTGGGATCGGCCTATTGTTTGGAAATGCAAGGATGGGCCGTGCATCGACTGGTATGGATCGCTTCGGTGGTCTACTATTGGGCCAATATTAGTGTCATTGCGGCATTGCTAAGCTCGTATCAGGGAGGGAAAACACAGCAACAGCAACAACAGTCCAAAGGAACGACTACAAAGAGCGGCAAAGAGGATTGAATGGGAGTGATTGATTGATTGATTGTATTAGAAGAATAGACAGTGGAACAAGCTAGGGTTTTGTTTGTTTGACGTGAGAACAAGCAACAAGTCATCCATTCACTTGTTGGAAGCAACAAGGGATGACTGCGTTGGGGAATGCAGTAGTCATCTGCAAGGGCGTTGCATTTTTAGACAGAAACTGAAGAGGCGAGGCCCAAAGTCTCTTGCAGCCTGGAAAGAATAATAATAACAACCCAGGAATCAGACAAATCATCTGCTCCTGTATGCATTCCTGGAATTCCTAAACAGTAACTTCCATCCATCCTTCCACAATGACAGGTGCACTCACCAGAAGTAGTCTGCAAATTCAAGAAGGAAAACAAGATCAGGAGGTCGCAGAACTTGCAGGCACTGAGGCCTTCAGTTCATCCAGTTTCTGCTGAGCTTTAGTCTTGGCAACAGCAGTCAGATGTTTGTGGCGACAGTATCGAAGTGACTTCTCCAACCAACGGATGGATTCCATTTTATCCACATTCAAGCCATATTTTCCCTTGGCAAATGCTATTCCCAATTTATAGGCCGCAAAGTCTGATCCTTGGGATGCTGCATCAGTAAGGTGGAAAAGTCCAGGTGATTGTTGCTTGGTCACTCCTGCCCCATCTAGATAGCACCAACCCACCATTGCTTTGCCTTTGACATTCCCGGCCTCTTGAGCTTTCTTGTACCACTGAAAGGCCAACTTTTTGTCTTTCTTGAAACCCTCTTCACCGTCTCTATATTTGATTCCTGCCAAAAACATTGCATTTCCATTGCCTGATCCTGCCCATTTCAGCAATTCTTCCATTTTCTTCTTCTGTTCCACCTTTTCATTCCAGTTGTCAGCCAAATCCCCATCAATGACTCCAGACTCCACCAACGTCTCAATGGTATTGCGGTGCTGAATGGCTGGCAGTAACTTTTCGCCCATTTTTAGGTTGGTGACTGGAGACTTGAGGTCCCGAGGATGGTTCTTGATATGCTTCTCGATACATTCACGCTCATAGACTCGTCCATCCTCAGCTGTCACAGGATCCCAGGGCAATTCCCGACTGATTGGACAGATCAAATCACCTGCTGGGGATTTCTTGAGGCGCTTGGAAGGTGGTTGAGTTTCTTCCACGTGATTGTTGGATAGATGGAATGAACGACTCACTCGTTGGCGGCTATTTCTGCCTTTCCTTGATGATGAAAGAGTTCCACTGTACCTGCTCGAAGAATCAGGGCACCGGGGCCAAAAAATATGGAACCCGGGGGACATGGTGTCCGCATTGGTTTCTGACTTGGACATGTTGGGATTGGATCGGCCTGGCGATACGACGATACTTGAATTTGAGCCGCCTAGTAGAAAAAGCTGGCGCTCACACTTGCTTGTATTGGTTCTTGTAACGTACTGCTATGCTGTTTACGTGGGACAAATGCCAGAACTAGTAGCCTGGCTTGGTTCCTTTCAAGTGGAAGTGTCGGCGTTGAACAACCTTCGTTTGTTCGTTGCCTCGTCAAGTCGATTTGTCCGCGTTGAACCTTCGAACGTTGGTTTGTGTCTTGATTCGATTCTTGGCTTCTTGCTTTTCAGCCGCAAATTTTGTGGTTGTGTTTTGCTCGGCTGGCGGAAATTGTCGTAAGGTTACCGGCAGAGCTAATTTCTACAGTAATACCAGCTGTATCATAGTTGCATATTCGATGATTCGATTCGATTCGATTCAGTCATTTACTACCGGTAGCATTCTGATACATGCTAGCATGCAGATGAAATCAATCCGATGGTACCGGTACCGGTACCAAGTACCTACTACGTGTAGCTAGCTAGTACATGTACATACTTTTTGGGGTTGCGCTTCACGGGGAGCCAATTGACACTCGAGAGCTCACTCGAGTTTACTTCCGTGATCAGAACAATAGTGTATATAGATTATGTATGGAAGGCTTTTATTAAGCAAAGAATAGACCAAATTCAGGACTATGTAGGTTCCGTGGGATGGATCAGGGGCAAACTGAGGACAATAGTACCAACTGAAAACGAGAGGATCGTTATACAACAACTACCCAAGGTGAACAAGTTGGCTAGTTGCTATTACTGATACATGGAAATCCATCCGATAGTTGCTAGATATAATTGGGACATTGGAAGAAAAAGAGTACGAGAGACCGGACTCACGTCTTCCTGATCCGGTGTAATAAACCAACCCTAACCAACTTGACCACCCACACCCACCATCACCACAAAAGACTTGGTCAGAGATCACCGGGGTCCTCTACCCGGAATATTTGCTTCAACATTTTCATAGAACCGCCCTGCTGCCTGCCTGACTAGCACAAACCCCCGTACTGCCAAGCTGCAGACACGCAACTTGTCTTCAGAGATGATGCAGGTGGCTCCCAATTCGTCAGACACAACCCAATGGTTTCTATCCGGAGCATGAGCAACAATGCGGCAAGCCCCTCCAAGTTTTACTGGCCCAAAAGGTTCAAGAGTCTCCACGAAATCGCCAATGAGGTATTCACCCTTTACACGGCACAATTTCTTGTGTTCCCGAGAATGGTCCTTTTGGCACTCAGGAGAACAATAGTAAGTCAGGCGACAGCGCCTGCACACCTTCGGGATGCCAACTTCTTGTCTGTCCTTGCCGCAAAAGTCACAGTGCTCACCGGGAGCTCGTGTCATGCCTTTGCATTGGTTTAGCAATCTGAAGCGTTCCCAGCAGCGCTCAGCATGCCTTCGAATATCCATGAGGTAATCCCCCGCAGTCCAAGTAGGACGATTCTCATTCAGAAAGCCCACCTTTTGTGACATTTCCTCATTACTGGCTTTATCACAGTATTCAATCACCTTGCTCAAAAAGTGGAGTGCTTGTTCATCATCGCCTTCCGTTTTCGTAGCAATTGTTGCGCGCAAAAAAATGGCATGTGCCACAAAGAATGCCGGTTCGGCATCGGAAGATCTGATGATTCCACGCAGGAACCGCTTGTCTTCTTCTGTTACTGGCTTGGGGTCACCATACTCGTAGTCCTCCACATTAGTGTGCATCTCCCTGAAATAGTAATGGAAGTAGTAGATTCTTGCATTGCAAGTTTTGTCGTCATTCTTGAATGTCACAAAGGCCCTGGCGATAGCAGCTCTTTCTGGGTCTGTTCTCTTTTCAGGATATGTGCAGATGATTTTCCAGAGTCTCTGAGCCTGCGGATCGCCGCTGTCAGCTTTGACTGTCTTGTAGAACTTGCGCATTTCTTGTAGGATAGCCGCCATTGACGCATGGAACTCCAGAGTCTCTTCTTTCATTGTCATGAATTCCACAAGTGCCTTATAGACTTCTGGTTTCACGCCATCCAGGGCACCAGTTTTGCTGACTTTGTTTGCTGCAGGATTTCCTTTCCACGAGTGCTTCAGGTCGTTATTGCCAGCTGCAGATTCCTTGTGACGACGCTGCGTTGCTGTTCCAGATTTTCCACCACCAGAGCGCCTCTTTGATTTCTTTCCCATTGTTTCTGCACAACCAACCAAGAAATTCTTTGGGGAGATCAATAGTAATGGTTTTGGTTCTGAGGATAGACTAATGTGCGAGTCCATGTTGAGTTGCATTGGGCAGCCGCTCACTTCGCCAGCGGAGGGAGAGTTCCTTCTCTGAAACACAAAACCAAGGAATGTTCCTTGCTCTGCATGCATGCATGGCTTCTGAGATCCTCCGCGTTTTCAACTCCCACGGTTTTCTTCTTTTTGCCCATTTACGTTTGTAAAACCTCTTATTGAAAGGTTGTTCTTGAAAATCATGCCATTTTGAAAAGATACTTTTTACCAAATCTTTCCAAGAAGCAACGATCGACCAAATCGTGCACTCCGACGACGACCACTGCACCAGGATCAAAAGGCTTCCGTTGATCGCCAAGATAGTTGCAGTCTGTAATAGTGGTCCCATTATTGACAGTGTGAGTGGTTCAGGAGAAGGCAATGGAGTCTAGCACAAGTACTACTAAGGAAGCCCCCAAGGTAGATAGCCAAGGCGATTCGTCAGCCAAAGAGGAGCCATCACCTCGCATGTCGGCCATTGTCATGGCCGACACTATGAATCTCTTGGAAGATCCCACTGATTCGGAGGCGGAGAAAAAACCAAAGAGCAGCAGCAAGAGCAAATCCAAGACCAAGACGGGCAATAAGAAATCCTCACGAACGAGCAGTAGTAATAGTAGTACCGGCGAAGCCGTGTCGGTGGAACGCAAGGAACAATTGTTGTTGGAAGCCCGCGTGAATCGCCTGCAATGGATCCATCAAGTGCCATTGCCGTATCGGAAAGCGGAATCCCCCGATGATCCGTGGGTACAAGAAAAAGGATTGGCGTCCTTTCTCAAGAATTGTCATGCCGCTGCCTTGATGCCGTCCATGACCAAGGCACTCTCGCATTTGTACGGAATGGAAGATCAACGAGTGTCGCCCGAAGATGTCGCCAATCGAATTGAGACGTTGGTAAGTTCTAAAAAACACAAAAAAGAATGACAACCACACTTGTACTATTGTTTGGATCTCACAAAATTATACTAATACTCCCTTTTCTTGTTCTTTTTGTTACTTATGTTACAGATTGGCTCTCTCGATGACGACGAAGCCCCTCATAGTTTTGTCCGACCGGGCAAACAATTGCTGGAAGCCGAAATTGCAAAGTCGGAAAATAACCTCGTATTGACGGGATATCGAGACTTTTGGATCAAACTACAAACCCCGGAATGTGCTTCGCTCGTACAGGGCATGCGAACCGCCGTACGCAACATGGACAGTATCGACGAACCACGCAGTCTCGAAGAAATTGCCGAACGCATGAAATCCTACCTCAATGGCACTTTTGAATCCATCAAGGCCCATGCCGCGTGGAAACACGAGGGAGTCAATGATCGACTCAAACATTCCCTCGAATCGTTCGTCTACGGACAGTGTCATTCGCTGTTGCAAGTCAAATTGTGGACGGACGAAACACGCAAATCCGAAGAGGAATGGATGGAACGATTGGCCGCATTGCAATTTGTCACGCCCCAACACTTGGATATTGCCTGCTTGGAAACTAGCAACACGGATTTAAAAGAGGCACTGGCGGAACCCATGGAAGCACTGCTCTCGGCGGATCTCTACTTTTCACCCTACGAAAAACTACAACGTATATTGGCCATGTACCATGGGGTCAATACCGCATTGTCCAAAGCATTGAATGTCGCCACGGTCGCAGGAAAGGAAAAGAAAATGGCATCTGCTGACGATGTACTCCCCACAATCATCTTGACCGTATTGAAATCAAAACCTGCTCGTATCCATGCCAATCTACGAATGGTCGAACTCTTTTGTCCGCCGGAATATTTGAGAGGAGAAGCGGGATATGCCTGTACCAATCTATTTGGAGCTGTACAGTTTCTACTCGATTTGGATATGGAAAATCCAAAGAGCTTGTCGATTGACGCGGACGAATTTCGAAAAGGATTGGCCGCATCCCGCGCCAAATTCAAGGAACGTCTCGACACCAAGCGCAAACGAGCGCAACTACAGGGACCCACCATTGATACCGATATTTCACTCAAATACTGCGACATTCCTGCCAGTGAAATCCGAACGGCACGTGCCAACGGCGACCAGGTCGATTTGGACTGGGCATTGGCGTGGCAGCAAGACAAGCTCGAATCGGAAAAAATGGAATCGGGACAATCGTCCAATAGCGCCGAAGACGTGTTGCCGCCCGGATTTTCACGCAACTACACGTTCCTCACGTCGCGGCCGGAAGATATTCGCATGTCGGATCTGCCACAGTTGCTAAGCGAGTATCGCATGTTGGTGCACACATCGGAAACCTTGTTGGGGGAACGAGCATCCAGACTTGCCGCGGAACGAAAGAAAAAGGTCAACATTGTACAGGAAGAACTCCTCAAGAATATTCAAAGCGTAGATCCGTCGCTCCTGCCCGACACGTCCATGTAGAGCCGGCTGCATAGTAAGAATAAACCATACTGCAGTAATAGTTAGACTCTAGAGCGAGATTGTAGATATGCGACTACGGTTCGTTCAGTTAGAAAGTCTGCATGTCGTCTACTACTAGTACGGTACAAACAAAAGGCAGCTCTACCGGTATGGCATACTAGAGAGTACTAGTTCCGTATTAGGCACCGTGATGGGGCCACGTAAGGCACGAGGCTCGGTCGAGTCGAGTCTGCGACTCAAGGCGGCGTGGAAACTCCAAAGCCACGCTGAAGGACCAAAGACCAAAACGGCGTGCTCAGATTTTGCTTTCTTAGGTAGCAGTAAAAGCAGTTTTAAAGACAGCAACAAAGCCTCAAAAGAAAACAACTTGAAGACTTGAGCAAAAGTTACCTGCTTACCATCAGCTACATCATGTCCACCGAGCCTCTTCACAAGAAGCAGAAACTTTCCCCTGCCACCACTACCAATCTTCAGTCTTTGGTAGATCAGAAGGAGATATGGATTGGTCAGATCATTCCCTTGCTGGGGATGGGTCAGTTTGCTTTTATTGGAAGTGTCAACAAGCAATGGAAACAGCTTTATGAAGAATACTGTGACACTGAAAAGAATCCTGCTCTTGTCATCATAGAGGGCAAACCTTCGTGGTGGCTGCAGTGCTCAGCTACCTGGAAAGATAAGTTCTACTCTGCAGCATTCTCCAATGTCTCATGTGCTGCATATTGGCACAACTATGAACCAAGCTCCAAGAAGACCCTATTAGTGTGCAACAGAATTGCCAAAGTGGGATCTCTGCAAGTGATGCAATGGGCCCATGAAGAAGGATATACATGTAGCTGGAGCAGACAGACATGTGCTGCTGCAGCCAAGTATGGCCATCGGAGTGTATTGATATGGCTTCACGAGAATGGATGCCCATGGGATGCATCCACATGCGCTGATGCTGCCAAAAGAGGCCATTTGGAAGTCCTGAAGTACGCTCATGAACATGGCTGTGAGTGGAATCAAAGCACATGCAATGAGGCTGCTCGGAGTGGCCATTTGGAAGCCCTGAAGTATGCTCATGAACATGGATGTCCTTGGACTACTTTGACATGTAAATATGCTGCTGCGGGAGGTCATTTGGATGTATTGAAATATGCCCATGAGAATGGATGTCCATGGAATGAAGACACTTGTGTTTTTGCTGCTCAGGGTGGGTATTTGGAAGTTCTAAAACACGCGCATGAGAATGGCTGTCCATGGGATAAGGGAGTCTGTACGAACGCTGAAAGGGGTGGCCACCTGGAAATCATTTTGTATGCCCATGAAAATGGCTGTCCATGGGACAGCCAGACTTGTGCCTCTGCTGCTCAAGGTGGGTACTTGGAAATTCTTAAACATGCACACGAGAAGGAATGTCCTTGGGACAAGGACGTATGCATGGCAGCTGCTGAGGGGGGGCATTTGGAAATTTTGAAGTATGCCCATGAAAATGGCTGTCAATGGGACAAATGGACATGTGCCTCTGCAGCCATGTGTGGTCACTTGGAATGCCTGAAATATGCACATGAGAATGGCTGTCCTTGGGACAAATACACATGCAGCCATGCTGCTGAGGGGGGGCATTTGGAAATTTTGAAGTATGCCCATGAGAATGGATGTCCATGGAATGAAGACACTTGTGCTTTTGCTGCTAAGAAAGGCCACTTGAATATCCTGAAATGGGCGCGTGAGCATGGGTGCCCTTGGGACCAACAAACAGCCCTAGATGCACGTGCGGCAGAGCCTTGGGAAATCTTCCAGTGGGCCATTGATAATGGGTGCCCTATTTAATTAATGAAAAAGCCATTGTTATGCTACATGTAGCGGTGGTCCAAAGTGAGGCATAATGTAGCATTTGGTATCGGGTGGCAGGAGCTTGCATTTTTCCTTTTCGTGGAGTTATCAGTACGAACGGTAGCTGGCTCTTATACTTCAGTTGGCAAAACCGGCAAGGCCACTAGTTTCCACTACCTGGTATGGTACCTACCGTATCAGGTAGGTTAGTACTCTAAAACCTACTGTAGTAGTAAAACATTCGACCTAGTTTTTGGGCTTGTTGTCGTGTGGTTTCTATGCCTGGACGGAAGAAGAAGCCTTCAAGGCACTGATAACTTCTGTACTCTTGGTAGGTACGGAAAACATGCCAAAGTCATTGGCAAATGCATTCTTGTGCGCCTCAACGCTGGTTGCCGCACAACAGTCCTCCAAAGTGTAGACCTTGTATCCTTGACGTCGGTTGTATGAGATTCAAAGGGGAATTGTGAGAGAGCTTGAGATATTTTTAAAAAAAAGAACAAGAAGAGTTGTTTCATCACCCATTCTCCAACACTCCTTTTTATCATTCCTTCTTACCGTGTTCATATCCCGTTCTCATGGTGGATTCGACACAACAATTGGTGAGAAAGCCACCCAGAACAATGTTCTTGACGGCTCCTTGTCGTAGCAAAAAGTCCAGATTGGTGGAATAGAATCCACAGAGTCCTGATTTTCCCTTGGCAATTTTATCCATGGGAGCTGGCCTCATGGGTGCGGCAAAATCGGCGCCCCATTCTCCCTGTGTAAATGCTTCTCCTTCTTTGACTCCTGCTAATATTCCATAGGGTGTGTCGGCAATCTCGTTGTGTCCCTACCGTATTAAAAAATGAGTGTGGATTGCATGCATGAGTTGTTGTGATATTGAATGCTGCGTACGTACCGGTACGCATCCACCAATCAATAATTACAGTACCGGTATTATATCCAAGTGTAGTATCTCACCTTTTCAAACGCAATGGGCAGATGAATAATGGTACATCCGGTATCTCGTGCGTCTTGTAGCAATTTGCTGGAATTTTCGAGCATGTTGGTCTGTTCCATGGATTCCTTGACGGCATCGTGTAGTTTCCCTCCGGGAGTGCAGAATTCATTTTGATATTCGACCAAGACGACGGCAGTTTCTTTGGGGTCCAACGATTCCAACGCCGCGGACAATAAAGCGGAAGAACGGGCCGGGGTGGTGGGGGCCAAAAAGGCCCGACAGACTGTCACTGTCAATGCTAGCAACTGGATGATGTGAAAGCGGGATGAAACCATGGTGGCGGCGATGACTTTTATTGGTAGTTTGGAAGGCTATGCTAAAACCTTGATACCGATACCTGTAGATGGTCTCCTGTTGGAAAGATCCAATCTGAGTTACTTTTGGAGCTGTTGTGAGCCCTTTTGGTGGGTGTCAGCGATATCATTCGGGGATCTGATCTTTGTCAACAGCGAGCCGGGCCCACCGTTTGGATCTTTGAGGATCTTGGCATCTTGGCCACCCAAGAAAGTCGTTGAATCTTGAGATGGCCATTGTCACCCCACCTGACCACTACAAGCTAGTACGGAAGAGCACAAGCAAGAAGACAACAACTTAAAATACGAGATGACCAAGACGGCTGAACAAGACGACGAGAACAATGGCGTCGTTCGCAGTACCAAGTGCTTTGTGATTTCCGTACAAGATTTCCCACCGCCGGATTCCAAACAGACTACTGCCAAAAAGCCTTTGACCGATCATTCGTCTGCGTCGGTAGCATCATCATCATCATCACCTTCTGTGGTCCATGTCTTGGTGATTGCCCATCCCGACGACGAGAGCATGTTTTTCTTGCCCACATTGACCAATTTGATTGCAGCCGGAGAAACCGTGTGGTTGCTCTGTTTGACAACGGGCAATTACGATGGATTGGGCGATACCCGCAAAAAGGAGCTCTCGAACGTCTGTCGATATCTGGGCATTCATCGATTGATCCAAGTCCAAGTCGAACGGCTGAAAGATCATCCCACATGCGCATGGGAGTTGGATGCCGTAACAGGGGAAATCGAACGAGCCTTGCTGGCTGCCGTCAAGAAACACAGTGACAAGAATAATAATAACAATAATCCACCGATTCAACGATTGGTCCTCATTACATTTGATTTCTTTGGAGTCAGTGGACACATCAATCATCGGGATACCTATCTGGGAGTCCGAAATTTGTATTATCAAGAACAAAAACAGCCACAAAAACATGACGAAAAGACAGGCACTACCAAAACAGACGCTCCAAAGGAAATGCCACTTAGATTACCTCCACTGGATGCTTGGCAATTGGAAACTGTTCACTGGTTGCCCATCAAATACATGCCCGTCGCTGCATGGATACGACTCCTCCTGTATCTAATTGGGCTCTGGAAACCCACTTTTACACCATTTCCCACTCTACCACCACAAAATACTGAGAACGACAAGCAAGCTGCGACAACCAATGACAAACATAATATCCAACAGATGGCCCATGTCTTTCAAAGTGTGGATTGCATCCAAAGTTGGAAGGCCATGTCCACACATCAATCGCAATGGGTCTGGTACAGACGACTATTTGTCATTTTTAGTTGCTACACATTTGTCAACAAACTCAAACCAATTCGGTAGCAACTATTGCTCTGAATACTGAGCATTATTCGCCGCCGTGAACAAAATATTTTATTAAAACAACTGTCAATATTGCACAGCTTTGGACGAGTCGAGTAAAGTCTATGGTGAACAAAAGAGTAAGACAATCATCCTTCCTTTCCTTAGGCTTGTGCCATTTGAATAAACCAATAAACCATTTCAGACGCTACTTGCTTTCGCAAGAACGTAATACGAAAAGCAGTGCAGGAACCACAATACAATTAGCGCCACTGAAGTCAGCAGTGCAAAACAAAATCTAGCGAGCTAGCAAGCAGCCGCCACACAAGACAGCCGTGTAGCTAGAAGCCTGATTCCAGATTTATCGTTGCATCCAAAGATCAACTGTGCCATGTCTACAACACAGTGGTCCTGCTGCACCAACTCCAATAAGAAAGTCTGCTTACCAGAACTGTATTTGCTGCTGTTGGTAGACCAGATGTACTTCCATATGGTTCCTCCTTCAACACAACCTTTGACGTAGCATTTGCCGATTGTTGTCAAACAAATGTCCACTGGTGATTGCTTCAGTAAAGCTCTCTTTGGTCCCGTAGCTCCACGCGAAGCATTTTACCAGGCCTGCTGGTTTTGTTTTGGGTTCGGCCACATAAATTGTGAACCGTCATTTTTCACTTTTTTTGTCGGGCATCATCTCGCGAGACTAGATACATTACCGGTAGATCGACCATGACGAGTTTGTTGAACGGCGGCGGCGGCGACAAGACCTTTGAGGTCCCCGTTGGACTCAAGGATCGCCTCGTTCGTGATGGTAAAATGACACCTGACGTGGCGGAAAAGGCAATCACTGCCTACAAACAGTTCATCTTTTTGAAGCAGCGCACGAAGGATTGGGATGCAACGATCGTGTCACCTTCGGGTTCGGTCGACATTGTGTGGCACGAGCACATCCTCGATGTCAAACATTACGTCAAGGCGTGTAATGAGTATTGTGGGCGCTTGATTGGGCACAATCCCGATGGCGGGTTGAACGTAGCTGCACGTGGCGATCGAGTCAAACACACGAAGCTCTTGTTGCAGGCAATCTTTGGAGACGATCACGACACAGCAGTCTGGTCTTTTGGTGACGAGGAAGATGCGGCTCCTCGTGACAAGAAGAAACGTCGAACTGACCAACACGAAGTGGTGGATTTGGTAGACTTTTTCGATGACACGGAAAAGGTCAATGCTGGGCCTCGAGCAACAGAAATTTTTTTGACGGTTGAATCGTTTTTTGATCATCGGAAACGTAGGGACCCGTACCGGGAGCAGCTAGTAGTCTGCATTCGAGAGGATCAGCCGTTTGAGGTGTTGACGAGTAGAGGTGGGCCTTTCAGACGATCTCCTTCGGAGAAGTTTAGTTTGAGGTTTGACGGCGAACGGCTGGATTGGGCGAGCACCCCGAGTGCTGAAGGAATGAAAGACGGGGACACTGTCACCGTCTTTGTTACCCGCAAGAAAATTTTGGCAACCCGCAAGCGTATTTTGGCAACCAAAGGCGATTGACGTGAAAACGAGCAGCCGCTCTACGTCGAGATGTAAGATTGAGAGGCGCTTGTCTCGGTTGGCTGCCAAGGCCATCATACCACAAGCAAGCAAGTACATATAATCCTGCCTGGTAGATTATTATAAAGCAACAAGCCAATGAAGAATAGAATCTGCTCTACACGTGCAGTAGTCGTAGTCGTACCGGTACCTTTGTGCTGTGTAGAAACGTTTCACCCAAGATAGTCGAAAGCCTCAGCCACAACTGTACCCTACGGTACCGGTAGAGAGCTGTGACGGTTGGGCTAGTAGGGCCTCATCGTGCCCTCAACGAACAGCAAGTCATGAACCAGGAACGGAGGAAGCTATAGTTTCGTCAAATACTTTCCGAAGATTCGCCGGACGCCATCCAGCTAGAGCAACTGGAAGGCAACTGCCCGTATTCTACAGCAATGAGCGGTGGCAGGTAGATCCTGGTTGGCCGTACCGGTACTAGTTACATAATAAAATCTACTAGATCTACTATGGATAGGAAAATCATTACATGTACGACGATGATGCTAGACCAGCCAGATGGTACCGTCCTTTATCACTTCCTCACTCGCCAAACAAAACCAACATTATCTAGTTTCTTGATTTTGCATTGACGGGGGTTTAGAGTAGGTGAGTATCTTGATGCACTCCTTCTTATGCGCTTTCCAGGCCTTCTTTTGACAACGGGTCGAGCAGTAGGCCACAGACTTGCACTGTGTGCACCGTCCAAACTCCTTCACTGTGGACTCAAATGCTGTGCATTGCGGGTTGGCGCATGGAGCACAGTGACTGGCAGCATGACGACGAATTGTGGCTTCGCGCTGATTTCCTTCAAGCCCTTTGTCGTCACAATATTGAGCCAGAGCACCATTCCACTCTTCTACCCTGTTGAGCAATTCTCCTTCGTTTACTTCCCAATGGATGTCACTCCACCAGAAGAGTTTATCGAGGCGTTCAATACAGCCATCATACACATCTGGAGCCCAAGTACCAATCTTACTCTTCGGGTTTGCATGGTCTGCAAGTGAAGACGACCCCATTAATCGAATGTCCTTTGCGGTCATCTCACGGATCTGAGCAGATGTCATGCCAGCAAACTGTGGCAAAAGGAGCGAATGTTCAACTCTGAGGCCGAACTCTTTAGGTATTATGTGCATTCGATTGATCATTCTTGGAAGGGTCGGAAGGGTTGCTTCATGATACACAGCTTTTACTCCAAGCAGCCCACCATTGGCATCATTCTTGTATCGAGGCTCAGGAGAGCTAAACCAGCAGCAGTTGAAGTAGGTTTCCCCCCGTTTGCAGACACATGATGCCAAAGGTGAGTACCGAAAATACACGCTTGTTCCATCATCTTTGCTATCCATGTAGATTGGAGCTTGAACTTCTTTGTCTCCTTCGTGGCACTGTTTCCATGGCAATCTACTCCCACAACGACAATATGCTTTGGCAATCTTGTCCTCCTTATTCTCAAATTCTTTCATTGCCTGGATGAGATCTTTCTTCCTAGATAATTCTGCCAATTGCCGGGCTGATTTTCCGTAGAGATGCAGCAAATGAAACGGGTCACTTGTTGTGGATTTTGGCTGGTGATCTGACTCACCAAGTATGCGAGAACAATCAGCTCCGCATTTGACAAGAATTATGGCACATTCCAGGTTTCCTTTTAGCGCCTGCTTCAATTTGGCAGATCTACCAGTAGTGGCATTCTTCATTGTTTGAGCATCCACAGCAAGCATGGCACAAAGAAGGCACAAGGCTGTAGTTCCTGCAGGGGCTGATCCAATATCTGAAGCAGTGTCATTGGCATTTTCCAAAACTGGGGCATCAATAGCGGCTCCCAAGGCGACTAGATCTTCTAGAAGAGGCACATCACCCATAAAACCAGCGTATTGCAGAAAGTTCAGATTGTCAAATGTGTCATACTCTGCAACTGGAATTTGCTCAATGGACACATGCACAAGACTGTCCCAAAGTGCTTTCGTTTCGGTTCTGTGGTTGTCGCTTGATCTGCAGATTGGTCGTCGTCATGACTTGTCGTGCATTTGCACATTCTGTACTTTTTGAAACTAGCCTCTTCTCGTGCAGCATACAAGGGCCTTTTTAATTAACTTCAGCAGATCTTTAATGTCTTGTCTGTGTTTCAAGGACTGGGACTCTCCAGCAATTTCATCATTTGCTCGCTTTCTATACTGCAACAACTGCGTTTTTGTTTCAGTATCATCATCATCACATGGGAGTTGTGTCAGCCCCTGCTCAGATGCTGCCAGACACCGGTTCCATTGCCGAACTTGGCATGCTGCCATGGCCACCCTCAGAGACTTCTTGCTGCTAGGGTTTTCCTTGGAACCCGTAAGGGCATCTTCCAGTTCCACAATCCAGCCATTATCAGGGCATTCCAGGCAATTGAGCTGCTCCTTTGGGGCGGTTGTGGTAGGCCAGCCCTGATTCGTTTGCTTTTCTTTCCCATTGGTTGACGGTGGCGACCACTTTGGATGGATTCAACGGTACCTGGTACCGATTGACGAACTAGTATGGTGCCTGCATGGTAGTCCAGAAGAAGAACACTGGTTTGCCGATGTCCTGTGTCCACATAGCAAGAGCATTCAAGCAGCGTCGAGCTGATATCTGACTGTGGAAAGATCTTTCTCGGGCGAGCCAGTCGCGCTTTGGATCTTTCCAGTCATTCATCGTCTTAAATCGGACTTAAAGTAGCGCTTTAAGTCTCAAATCAAATCCTTTAAATCGCAATTTTAAAAGGAGGACTTAAAAAGTGACGATATGGATCTTTCCAGTCATTCATCGTTTGATCTTTCTTGGCCCTCCGGTGTCAGAGCTCACAATTCAATTCAGCCATTCACTCGGTCGAAGAACCCACCCTCAAAAAACCACGAACCCACCTTCTTCTTCTCTTCATACCTAACCATGTCGGAAGCTTTCACCCTCGACCCCAAGGAAACTGCTCTCCTCTTCATTGAATACCAAAATGAATTCACAACCGAAGGAGGAAAGGTAATGAGAAAATGGACGAGCTGTCAAGATCTATTCAGATTTCCTTTTCGACTCGTGCACTCACTCTTTACATACCGGTACATTTTTCTTTTGCCTTCTATTAATTGTTTTTACGATCTACAGCTCCATGGAGCAGTCAAGGAGTGCATGGAAAAGACCAACATGTTGGAGAATTCCAAAAAGTTGATGGATGCCGCTCGAGAAGCAGGATGCACCATTATCCACGCACCCATTGCCTTTGAAAAGGGACACAATGAGATTGCCGACAAACCGTACGGAATTTTGGCAGGAGTCAAGGAAGGAGAAGCCTTTACAGCTGGAGAGTGGGGATCCGAGTTCTGCGATACCATGAAACCCAAAGATGGAGACAAGATTGTCAAGGGAAAGACTGGGCTCTGCAGTTTTTATTCCACCAACCTGGATTTCCTTTTGAGGTACGTGGGTTTCAATTCTATCTACTGTTGGCAAAAACAAATGTGGAGGGAGATTGCATGTGACAAAGAACTAAAATGGTTGGGACTCGTTACTCCGCGCATTCTTTTTTTGCTCCACGACAGACATGGCAAGATTTCGAACGTTGTCATTGGTGGCTTTTTGACCAACTGCTGTGTGGAATCTTCGATGCGTTCTGCTTATGAGCATGGTTTCAAAGTATACACGCTAAAGGACGGGTCCTCTGCCACTGCGGTGGCCGCCCATGACAATGCCTTCGAGCACGATTTCGGCATGTTTAGCATTCCCACTACTTGCGACGATGTCATCAAATCCCTCAAATCCAATCAGTAAACGAATCGAATCCAATGCAACAACAACAACCATGCCACAACATATCACATTTCGAGGAGGTTGTTGATAGTGACGTGGTGGACTACTGTCGAGACTGATTATCTTGAGGCAGTGGAGACGTTTATCCTGTAGAATCAACTATTAGAATGTAGCTTATAGGTCAACTACCTTAGGTACCGGTATATGACGTTCCTCGTGGCTTCAGAGGACGCACGTCTTCTTTCAAAGCTAACAAAAGTGGCATTTTTGTTGCATTATCAATATCATTCTCCTTCCCGGTGGAGTGCTTGTGCCATCTATTTTCCACCACGGATCCGGATGAAAGCCAGAAATTTCATTGTTTGTGCTCGACAGGGGGTCAAGGGAGAATCATTGGGGCGTTCTGAAAGCCCAAGTTTCCAGCTCCCGTGGAACTTCATGAATACCATACAAATGACAAGTGAAGCTCATTGGGGTCGTCGACACGGAATGGCGCGACCACAAGTAACGCATGAAAGGCAACGATGAGCTTGTGGGTCACTTATCGTACGGTAGGTGTCTCGCGTTCCTCATCGCTTCAATGGATGCACGTCTTCTTTGAAGGCAACAACTGTGGCTTTCGCAGTGGTGGCAATGGCTTTCGCAGTGGTGGCAATACCATTATCCTTTTCTGGTGGTGTTGGTGGAGGCACAGCGACCTTGGGGCTACTGCTATTGTTATCCACTTCCCACCATGAATCAGGATGAAAGCCCGAATAAATTGTAATCAATGATTCGTTGAATTGAGCCTGAAAAGTGGTCAGTGGGATGTCATTGGGGACGTTATGAAACGGGTTCTCCAGTTCACGGGCCACCTCATGAATGCCTAGGAAGCACAAGACTGTGACAAAGTTCAAGAGGCAAGCAAACGCCAAGTCATTCACAAAGCAGTAGTAGAGGAGTGGGAAGATGAACAAGACAGCAATGGTAAAGAAGACTGTCATTTGTGCGTGAGGAAACGGGAATGGGTTGTAGGCTAAAAAAGAAAAGAGGCAAGAGAGGATAGTGAGCACTAAGGATGATGAAACTGGGCAGAAGTAGACAGACAAAGAAAGATCCTTACACAGCTTGCGAGCCTGGTTGTACCCTGACATCCCGTCCGACAAAACGTGAGTAATACGGCTAATCAGTGGCCCTGGAATCTTGCCTGAAATGGAACGAGAATTAAAGTGAGTCAGCGAATGACAAAGCTACAGCTGCTGATCGCTGTAATTCGCAGCGAATGTGCCGTGCCGTACCTGTACTCCCCGTGAGATACTCCCGTGCCACAAACTCTTGTACAAAAAAGGAACACAATGCCACCTTGGCGTACGGTCCGTGTGCCCTTTGCAGCCTATCCACTTCGGCATCCGACACTCCTCCCAGTATTTGAAAGGGTCGTACGGCATTGTAGAGCGTCCGATGTCGATTGTCGCGGGTTAATCCCAGTAAATAGTAAACGGCCGCGACGGTGTGAGATCCCGAATCAAACTTTTTGCGCAATGCCTTGGACAATTCATCGGGATCGACGGGTGGCAAGGGTTGTCCTGGAAAGTATTCGGCCAAGGGCGATTGCGCTCCTTCAATATCATTCCTCAAAGTGGACAATGCCACTCCCGCCAAGAGACTGACCAAATGTGCCGTTTCTTGTAGAAAGGGCGATGGGTAGGGAATGTGAATGGGATCGACAGAGCGAATGTCACCCTTGACACTGGCAATTCTGCGGAGACTGTAGCGTCCCCCCGACGCTGACATGGCATTGTTACGACCTGGACTATTATTGTTGCCGTGGTTGCTATTGTTGGGCAATGCAAATTGCTCTTGAAACCTGCGAGGTGCTTGAATACCGCCCTCTCGTCCTCCTGACGAAATGACCTTGCCGCCTTGCTGAGAACTGGTGGATCTGCCACTGCTGTTGCCTCCTATTGGTGGTGGTGGTGGGGGCCGCCTTTTGCGAGGCACTAGCTTCTTCCACCACGGTTGCTTTTGTTTTTCTTGAAGACTGGCTCGTACTTCCTCGAGGTGTTCGCTCAGGGTCGTACGATGGGCTCGTTCTCGTTCCCGTGTCAGATTGCGTAGATGGACGTGTTCTCCAAAGGATGGCGGGCGATATTTGTCGTATACCTGTGATTGATAATGATAGGCAGCACAGTATGTGGCGACATCCAACCATTTGCTGAGCATTTGATGAATGGCAGTGGCTCCTTCCCAGTACTACATGTAGAATCAATAGAGAGAAATGATATAGGTGAAGAAGAAGAAGAGGGTAGACTAATGAATGAGTTGCAGAATCAAAGGTACAGAAGGGTAGCATGGTGTTGGGTTGGTACCTGACAAGATGATGAAAGCTTACCCTCTGATATGCAAAATTGAGTCTAAATGTCAACAGGAAGGAAAAGAAGGCGACATAGCAAGTGATGGGATAAGGATCTGATGGTGCAGCATAGAAGAATGACGGAAGAGAAGGCAAGTTTAGTCGAAACCAGTCAAGCAAACACATAAACTTGACTTCACTTACGATCAAAGGGCCCCGTGTGTCTGCCTTGTCCTCGTTGCAAGACATCCCAATCGATGAAAAGAGCATGATAGATGAGTATACCCGCCGTGGAACAGAGCGCTGGAACACATGCCTTCCAGAGCGCCGACCCATGTACTCGAAAGATCAGGGAGAAACCAAAGAGACTATTCTCGTAGACAATCATGATGCTTAATTATTATTGTTGTTGTGAGCTGTGAGCATAGCATAGCATAAGGATGGAGGGATGTGCACTACAGTTTGGATGTCAAAGAAATGAGTTGGGAGAGCTGTGGTGAGGCAAATCACCAGCTGGAGCATCCATGACAGATAAATAGGATACATTTGCTGTATTCACTGGACCACAGTGGAAACATTCTCTGTTTTATTACATCCCTCGTTGTGCAGCAGTATTTGCTCAGTGTTCCTAAGGTTTCCTAACCGACGTCAGCAACAGGAACACAAAGACAATTCAAGCATCCCCAACGGCATTCGGAACGGCTTACCATTCCCGATGTCTTGTTGCGGGTTGCGGAAGCGTTTCACTTCACTGCTGCATGGTGGTGGGGTTGGCGTCTTTTTGTTGATGGGATCCATGCATGGAAGCTTCCATTTCTCTCTTTTATCATACAGCTATCTAGCTAGCTAGCTAGAGGTGGTGCCTGTCTAGCTAGAGAGCCAAGCTTGATCCTTCGATACAAGTAAAGTAAAAGGCACCTCCCATAGTTTTCTCCAGAGGTATCTAGATTCCATCACCTCCAGTACCTCCGTTACCTGCACTATCATACCACTGCACCATCATCTACCTTGAGTTGAGTTTGTTGTTGTCACCATGATCAAGTATCCATCGGGAGCCTTTGGCTTTCGGATTCTCTTTCGAATCCGAGGTACGGTAGGGTATCCTTTAATTTGAAATGATGCCTTTCTTGCCTGCCTCACAGTTAACTGGTCCTTGATTGATTTGCCCTTTGATATAAATGTAGGATCTGCCGTGTTCAAGGCGTTCATGCCTGGCTTGGTTTCCAGTATCATTTACGTAGTCTTGTTCCATACCACCGAATTGAACGAAGATGATGGACAGATCATGGACCATCCTTACCCCATGGGAGCTCTCATTGCTGCCTTTACCTTTCTGCTATCCTTTCGGTATGTATGTCCATCATTCAGCCTCATGTCATACATTTTTTGAAGGGATGCTCAACTTGACTGATTGATTTTGTCATTATCTTTCCATTATCCATCGCAGGGCCAATTTTTCGTACAACCGAGTAAGTGGACTGACTTATAGATGATAGACAGCATACCCTCTTTGATTGTGACATGTCAGGTGGATGGAGCTAACCTTTGCTTTCTTCCTGAATCGTTTTGCAGTACTGGGAAGCTTTCACTGCTGTACACGCCATGCACAGCAAATGGCTAGATGGTAAGGACAGTTTTATAAACAAACACGTCATTGCATCATATCCTGTTTCTCACTGGTCTCTCTCTCTCTCCCCCAACAACAACCTTCGTAACTTTTAATAATCCAAAGTCGGCATTGACTTGGCGGCCTTTCATTTACAAGCTGCTCGCTACGACGGAAGCAAACCACCCTCCTTTGGAGCCAATCCACATCTCAGTAGTCTCGAAATTGAACGAAAACGACACGAACCCACCATGCAAGAAATTGAACATCAAGTAGACGAACGAATCGAAATGAGAGAAAAGGAACTCGAAGATGCTCGTACATCCAGGGCATCGGGGAGCACAAGTCGATTTTCACGCTGGTGGCGGCTGAGGCGGCGTCGACGACGAAACAACAGCATGAGCAATAGTAGTAAACCTCAGCAGCAGCAGCAATCGACGACACCTCATCATCATCATCAAGTCGCCAACAATGCACGGGCATCCCTAGAATTTCGAATTGAGCACACCAAAAAGAATATCAATGCACCACCGACCCACAAAACCAGCAAGAAGAAGAAAAAGAAGCAACCAAAGAAGGGACATCGAAGAATTGTATCGACAGTGTCCGTGGCCAACGAAGGTGCCGCCAGAGTCAACATTGATGAAAAACCACTTTTTCTCCAAGAGGGAGCCCATTTGCTCTCCCTATTGTCCGCTGTGGCCATGTCCACTTTGAGAAATGACTTGGAAAATGCCGAAAGTCCACTGATACCCTTTACACCAGGTACGGCACGATGATGCATGCAACACCTGCGTATCCAATGGGATTTTTGGATACCCAACGTTCGCCTCATGCATGTATGGTTGCTCGTTTTGGTTCATTTATTTTGTGTACAGGCGCGCCATTTCCATGTGTCGACCCCGATGGCGTCACGGCGGATGTTCGGACAGATTGGGTATCGCCAGATGAAGAGTTTTGGTTCCCGACGCTGCGGTATCTGTTTGGGTTGTCTCGCAATGAGAAATCACGGAGTGTGTACAATGCGGCACGGCCGTTTCGTGTCATTGGTGGCGTGTCGGACAATGAAATCTTGCTTTTGCAGGCTGCTAGGGGGCCACAAGCCAAGGTAAGGGAACGGAACGAAACAACCAAACTCGTTGCTGTGCGCAGCTGAGAAGGCTATAAAGCTCATGCACGTTCATAACGTCCTTGTCATCCAGGTGAATCTGGTCAGCTTGTGGGTTCAAGAGTTCATCGCCAGAGAGCATCTGGCCGGGAGCACGGGGAAGGTTGCTCCTCCCATCATGTCACGACTCTTTCAGTATGTCTCTGACGGATGTCTCAAGTAAGTGGCAAAGAGCCGGCCTGCAGAATTAAACAGACTGTTCGTTGGCTAACAAGCTTTCGCTCTCGCTACTCAGCTACAATCAAGCGCGCAAAATTGCGTACATTCCATTTCCGTTCCCACATGCGCAGATTGTTGGTTTCTTTGTCATGGTCATTGTTGCCTTCGTTCCAATCCTCATGCTTTCTTTTGTGACGGGTGAACTGCTTGGATTTTTCCTCAATCTTTTGACGGTCATGTGCTTTGCGGTGAGTTCCTGGGTGATTGTTGGACTGACACGACACAACTGCAACGTCAAGCTCAGCTCTTTACTTCTCCCTTGTAGGGGCTTCATGAAGTCTCGCGGGAGCTGGAGAACCCCTTCCAAAACGCACCAAATGACCTTCCAGCCAACAACCTGCACGCACAATACAATGAGGCACTCATGGCTATGTTTGCTGGATATCACCCAGACGCGTTTTGGGAAGTCAAAGAAGACACTGGTGTGGACGATGAGTCTGATCCACAGTTGCCGGTAGAATCTATTAATCTGGGAGAAATTGTTGCAGGTTTGCAAGACGGGGAAGCTCCACCACCGATACAACCAATGAACATGGAAGAATTTGTTGCTGGGATGCAAGACGGGAATGCTGACGAAGGGGACAGGTCATATCACAGGGGTCCCAGCGGCCTCGACGATAGCTTTATTGTGCTACCCAGCTGAGGTTGCCGCATGATGCTACATGTACGAGGAACCGGTCCTGAGCTTCTTGGAAATTTGATCGTGCCAACATATGGGACGGCGCAATCTGTAGTTTAGTCAGTGACCATAAGGCTAGTTACTAATGTAGTTGTTGCAAAGCATTACGTTACTGCGACGGAGCCTCACTGGCCAATTTGTGCTCAAACATGGATAGTCATTCTCGCGAAGCCATTTCCGCATGGCACGATTTGCAAGAAAGCTGTTTCAAAACTGGCTGGATATCCCATGGACAACCGTGCATGCGAGCCCACTTCAGTATTTTCAAATGAGGGCACTTTGCAGCATTCAAACAGGTTTCTTCATTCCACGGGCAGCCATTTTCTCGAGCCCCTTCCAGTACTCTGAGATGTCCACCATAAAATGCCGTTCACACATGCCCACTGGATTACTTCCAGATGTCCTGCCATGGCAGCAGCTAGACACACACTATCATTTGTTGGACACCCATTCTGGTGTGCATACATGTATTTCAGGATGGCCAAATGCCCAAATCTTGCAGCCATCCACGAAACTTGCTCATTCCAAGGACATCCATTTTCATGTGATTTCTGCACTCCAAGGACATCCATTCTCATAAGCATACTTCAGGACTTTCAATTGTCTAAAATAGGCAGCATGAGTAAATGTATATTCATTCCATGGACATCCGTTCTCATGGGCATACTTCAGAACATCCAGATGTCCATTCCTTGCTGCTTGGCTGCATGTCTCTTGATCCCATGGACAGCCCATCTCATGTTTATATTTCAGAAGATCTAGATGTCCAGTTTCTGCACCCATTCTAGAGAGCTCATTTAAGCAGTTCCAAATGTCCTCTCATGGCAGCAGAATAAGATGCCCTTACATCCCACTGGCAGCCATTTTTGCGAGCCCATTTCAAGACATCCAGGTGACCACTCCGGCCTGCCCTGTCACAAGTTGCTGAATCCCATGGGCACCCTTGTGCACCAAGCCATTTCAAAACATCCAAATGTCAATTCGAGCCACAGAACTGCAAACAGACTTATCCAATGGACAGCCGTTCTCATGGGCAGATTTGAGAATGTCCAAATGACCACGGGATGCTGCCTCATGACAAACCGTTCGAAAGAGGGAGAGCTTTCGCCCATTGGCGCATTTACCCCAGGAGAAGCCATTTTCGTAAGCCCATCGGATGACTTGCAGATTTCCAAGCTTTGCGATTGTAGTTGTCTTTCTGCTTGATAGTGTTCCAATAAATTGCACAGGACAAATTTGCAAATGCTGCACTGTATAAGGCGTCAATGGTGGTTGCTTTGTTCTTTTCGAACGAATTGCCACCCGCTCTGCGAACCACGGGAGGATTGTTCTTGGCAGTCTTACAGAATTCCGGTACCACTGATTTATTTGCTTGCTAACGCTCCCAACAAAGGCATACTGACCCATACCCAGGAACGGAAGGATCTGTCTGATTCAAACATCCTTCTGATCCATCAAACGACGTTGAACAGAGGGAACCATGAAGGGCGTAGTAAATGGTTGCCAAGGCAAAGATCTGTTGTTTTCTCCATCCTTCCACGAGTCCAGAAGACAGAGAAACCGTGTCATCAGTCTCCAAAAGCCATTCCATCGCCTTGAATTGCGGGGAGTTCCTTTCTTGCAAGGCTTTCACCGTCGTGTCGGGTAGCTTTGAGGAATGGGGAGGAGGGAGGAAGCTCTTTTGGAGCGCTCAAGTAATGATAACGTACACCGAGGCGGCACAAAGTATGGCCACCCACACCACACACAAAGCACTTGCCCGCCACTGAGAGCTGACGGCAAAACGACCTCTGGTAGAGGGGTTGCGTTGGTTGTGGGGGTCACTTCTGTTGCCGGTGTTGCCCCTGTTGCCTATCGCTCATCGTTCTCTTTTCCCACCGAATCTTTCAGTCGTGCATGTCAAAAGATCCAAAGAAAAGGTTGCAAGTAGCAAGTCTCAAAGAGAACGAGAAGCCGCAGTTAGCGCAGCCAGAGTCGAGTCGAGTCGAGTCGAGTCAAGTCGAGTCTGGCCAGACGTTCCAGCGCTTGAAAGAAGCAGAGGTTCTTGTGTGAGCAACGATTGGCAAAGCGTACCATTGTACCGCTAGGACTTTTCCGGGGAATCTATACCGGTACATTAGAAACAGAGCAGAAAGCATATAACATAAGCACAGAATAGAAGCAGCGGGACGTACAGAAAGCAGTACAATGCCGGTCGTTGTGATTGCCATTACAGTCGTCGTCCAATGCGAGGCGATCGAGACGACGTATCCCGGTGGAATGAAAGGATTTCAAGAGGTAGCAGTCCCCAACAACACATTTTGCACGGACGGAGAGTTGGCCTGTGCGTCCTTCATGATGCCACCAGATGTGGGTAAGTTTGTTGAGCACTTGCAAGAGCATGGTTTGAGGTGGTTGGTTCCGGTGGAAAACGAAGAAGATCAAGAAGAAGGCCGAGTGGTCAAGAAGGCTCTTGACTTGGTTGTCGTGGATCAGAACAATGGACCATGTAACAATTGCGACTGGATCCATTTTGGCAAGCAAGGCTCCATTTCCTTTTGCTGGATCGGCGACGAGAGTCCTGAGGGCCGCGCTTTGTCAGCGCCGGAATGGTGGACTCCGGCCAAGAGTGAAAGCATGAACTTCGTACCCGAGAAAGCCGTTCAAGCTGGAGGAATCGAATTCCGTAAACACGAAGAAGAAGAAGAAGAAGAGAGCGCGGAAGAGTCAGAAAGCAAACTAGACGCTCCCGAAAATGAGGAGGCCAATGGTGAAGAGCAAACTACAGCGAAGAAGAACAACGACGACGATGGCAAGGTTTGCTTAGGGACTGTTGCCAGTGCCTATGGCTTGATTGATGAGACGTCCAAGATCTCCGATATTGATCCTAGATCTACCCCTGGATAGTGCAGCAACCAGGAGGCCAATAGAGTGCGGTACCCGATAGTTTGTTTTATTAAAGTTGCTTTGGATTCGGGACAACATCATGACAAGTATTAGTTGACTCGTCAAATAATCGTCACATAGACAGCCACAACAGACACCCTTGTCATCCAATATCGAAGCGTGGAATTGACAAAGAATGTTGGCTGTCCGCTTCTTGACCGTCTACGCCGTGGGAGCTGCCAGTGTGTGGATCGCCGGTGACAAGTTGCTTGCCTGATCTGCCAGCTTACTTATTGGCACCACTTCAGGCACGACTCGACGACAACAAACACTCACATCAAAGAGGAGAGTTCAATTACTGTATACTTGTGTTACAGTAAACCCTTGCATCTTCTTTGTACTTCTTTCTTCCCTTGATCATTTATTAAATTTGAGATAATCATCCATGTTGGGTATTTACCAGCAGATCCTGGAGCGGAATGCCCGAGAAACAGATCCATTCGTCTCGATTCACGAAGCCAACGCCACGCTGTTGAATCAAGTAGATTCCCTGCAAGAAAAGTGTGTGGAATACGAGCGGGATATAGCCTCGTTGCAACAGCAGTTGGATGAAGGCGGCGGTGGCGCCAAGAACAATTCGGGCGCCGCGACGGCAGCATTGAAGAATGAAACACGGCTCCGAGAAAAGCTGGAAAAATTGCAGGAAGAATTGAATTCCAAACTCACGGCCCACGCCGAGGATCAAGCCGAAGCGCTCAAGACCGCCAAGGATCTGTCGGATATGAAGGATCTGAATCAGGCACAAGAGTCTACAATCACCAATCTCAAAAAGGAGAACGACAGGAAAGAAAAAGCCATTGAGCATTTGACGGAGCAACTGAATGATGCTCAGGCAAGAACCAAACTGGCAGAACAACAATACGTCGGATTGAAGGAAACCATTCGGTCTCTGCAAAAGGAGAATGATGATCTCAAGAAAGAGAATTCTACCATTGAATCTAGACTAGTGCAAGATAAGGGCAAAATGTCGGATGAAATGAACGTTTTGACAGAAATGGTTGACAGTCTCAAACGAGAGGTTGACATGCTCAGATCTCTCAAAAAGCAGGAAGAAAAGAGAAAGAGTGGAGGATGGTTTGGAAGATCCTCCACATCAGATAAAGACACCAAAGACAAATCCAAAGAGTCCGATGCGGAGAAGAATTCTAGAAAGTTTGGCATGTTGGGAGTGATTGTCCCTTCGGGTCCCAAACAAGTCATACATGCTCACACGGCAGAGGCAACAAGTGTCCGGTATGACTCCATGGGAACTGATCTACTGGTGACGGGTGGCAGTGATTCACTTGTCAAAGTGTGGGATGTTGGAACAGGTGGCGTGAGGGCAACGCTGCGAGGTCCAAGTGGGCATGTCATCCTGGGCTGTGACATGTGTGGGCACTTGGTGGCGGGTGCCTTTTCGGACAAGACGTGTCGAGTCTGGAATATGAGAACCGAACGAATGGTAAGGGTGTCTTTGACGAGATGTATGAGGAATGTGCTGAAAACTATATATATCTGTGACTGCATTCCATAGCCATAGCTGACTGGCACGACTCTGTGTATCATTACAGATTCATCATCTCGTGGGACACGCGCAAAAGGTGACTTGCGTCCGATTATTCGACAATGGACAAAGCGTCATTTCGGGTTCTGCTGATCGCTCGCTCAAGGTTTGGGACATTCGGGCGCAAACCTACCGTCAAAACGTCACCTTACGCCATAGTTCTACATGCAATAGCATTGACGCTGGTTCCAATGGAGTCGATGTCGTATCGGGCCATCACGATGGCGGTCTGCGATTCTGGGACGTCCGGTCCGGAGAAAGAACCATGGATATCAGTGGTAAGAAAAAGTGCGCTGTGGATTCATCTGGTTCCTGGGTTTGGTTCCCAATACAGTCTGATAATGCTTATCTATCTCTGCAACTATACTTTCTCAGGACTACATGAGAGCTCCATCACTTCGGTACAATTCAACCCTGCAGACAGTACACAGGTGTTGACGAATGGATTGGACTCTTGCTTGAAACTTGTGGACATTCGAACGGGCGCCGCCATTCATACCTTTCGGCATCAATCCTTCCACACTGGTCAAAGCTGGAGCGCAGCTGCATTGAGTTCCAATGGTAAGTTTGGCTGGCTAGCCATGGTAGGACAGCAAAAGGTGGCTATGCTGGATATTCGACCACTCATATCATCTAATCTTTTCGTGGCACAACAATCTCTGCCACCAAATATCTATCTCATCTCATCTCTTTCTTCTAAAAGGAGCCTACGCTGCAGCAGGTTCTAGTTCTACCGGAACCATTTTTGTTTGGAACACCGACGATGGTGAGCTCAAGGCCAAACTCGAACAAGGCCACAATGCCGGCGTCTGTGGATTTGCCTGGGGACGAGGAGGCGCGAGTGGTCAACAGGTAGCCTCCATTGACCGCAAGGGAACCCTAGTTTTGTGGGCTTAGTCTGCATATTTATACTTTCTACTGCTAGCTAGCTATTCCCGAACAGTAGACATTACTAAAACAAACTAGCTAGGATAGGATCATACGGCAGAGTTTGTTTCTCAAAAACCAAGTCAGGCAGGCGTCAAGAGAAGAATTACTATCTTAGTTGGGGAAACACTATAAAAAAGAGTTCAGGGAGCCACATCTTCCACGAAAGAATGACATTGATGAATTTTAGAATGAATAGATCCATGGCAACCCTTCCATTCAAATCAAATTATGCTATTGTCGTGTGCTGAATTTAACTGAGGTTGACTCCAATGGCCAATCCCATGGCTTTGTTGACTTCCATTTCGACCTGGGCTTCTGCTTGTTCCAAGCTTCCTGATGCGGCACTGGCGTAGGCACTCTTGGCTTTTTCGAATTGACTGGAGACAGCAGTGGCATCAATATCATCCAGCTTGACAGCTTCGGGGCAGATGACGTCCTGCAAAAATGCAAATAAAAACACAATAACATGAGATTGCAATGGGAAAAACCAATTCCCCAGCGACCTCTTTCTACTACTACTGTACAGTAGGCTACTTACCGTCACCGAGTTGGCGTGGGTCAAGGCATATCCTCCTGCCACAAAGTACTTTTCGGGTTCTCCTCCTCCCACTTCCTCATGGAGAATCTGCAAGACTCCCGGCTTTAACTGAGCAACGTAGGGGACGTGGTTGGCAGTCACACCGTACTCACCCTCGGTACCGGGGATGATTACCTGATAGACGGAAGCGCCATTGTAGACGGTTTCATCGGGCAAGGCAAAATTGAGCGTCACCTGCGTGGAAGCCGCCGCCTCACTGCTAAAGGCTCGTGTGGCCGCGCGTCGGATCAGTTGGTGGGCGGTTCTGGACAACATGGTCAATCTAATAGTTGGAATGCCGATGGATGGATCCAAGTGTTGCTGCACTTGCTGTTGCTGCTGTTGCGTTGTCGAGTCGATTTGTGACGAGGCATAAGCCAAGAGTCTGTCCGTCAACCGAGCATGTTCGTCATCATTGCGTTGCCTTTGGATGAAGTGGAATTATAAAATGGATATTATTAACGTAAAATGAGTATCATTCACCATTTATGAATAATATATTTGTGCAAACGGATTATAATAAATGCCATTTTGGTATCTTTTCAAGTTTTCATGGAACCAGCCAATGGTAGGGGATGTACGTACGCGTACGTGTTGCCCAAAAAGATTCCAGAAGATCGCACCAACCACGCAAAGAGGGAGAGAGAACACAACTCGTTGTTGACCCAACACACAACAATACGAGACAATGATAGCAGCCCGACGACTAGCACAGCTCGGTAAGAACAACCAATTGTTTGTGAACGACCTGTAGTTCTGGATGTAGTAGTAGTAGATGTAGTAGCGGCGTTAGATGGAGCGGCTTGGTTTTTACTCTTGTCCATCATCTTCCCCATCGGCCATCGGCAGTGCTTTGCTGTCCTCCGATGGTGCCCATAACCTGTTGGGTTTTTTGAGTTTTATCGGTTCCAAGAATTTATTTTCGCCTCTCACCATGATGATTGATTTTGTATGATTGATGTCATATAGGCATGAGCAAACGTGCCTACCATGGCACGTCCGCTCTGATGAGTACTGGTAGGGTGACTCAAGTGATTGGAGCCGTTGTCGATGTTCAATTCGAGGAGAAACTTCCCAAGATTCTCAACGCCTTGGAGGTGGAAGTCCCCGAGGGCAATGAGCGTTTGGTATTGGAAGTCGCCCAGCATCTTGGAGAGAACACGGTCCGTACCATTGCCATGGAGTCTACTGAAGGTCTTGTTCGTGGACAGAAATGCGAAGACACGGGAGCTCCCATTCAAGTCCCCGTCGGACCCGAAACCTTGGGACGCATCATCAACGTGATTGGAGAACCCGTCGATGAAAAGGGACCCATCTTTACCGACAAAGCCTCCGAAAAGTATGCTCCTCTTCACAGATCTGCTCCTACCTTTAGCGAACAGGGACGTACTCAGGATATTCTCGTCACTGGAATCAAGGTCGTCGACCTTCTCGCCCCCTACGCCAAGGGAGGAAAGATTGGACTCTTTGGAGGAGCCGGTGTCGGTAAGACCGTCGTCATCATGGAACTTATTAACAACATTGCCATGAACCACGGAGGATACTCTGTCTTTGCCGGTGTCGGAGAACGTACCCGTGAAGGAAACGATCTGTACTACGAAATGATTGAGGGAGGAGTCATCAAGATTGATGAAGCCACTGGCTCCACCGAGGGATCCAAGGCGGCCCTCGTCTACGGACAAATGAACGAACCCCCAGGTGCCCGCGCCCGTGTTGCCTTGACTGGACTCGCCATTGCCGAGTATTTCCGTGACGAAGAAGGACAGGATGTGCTTCTCTTTGTGGACAATATTTTCCGTTTCACTCAAGCCGGTTCCGAGGTGTCGGCTCTTTTGGGTCGTATTCCTTCGGCTGTCGGATACCAACCTACACTCGCCACAGATATGGGTGGTCTTCAAGAACGTATTACGTCCACCGGAAAGGGATCCATTACATCCGTCCAAGCCGTCTACGTGCCAGCTGATGATCTTACAGATCCCGCCCCCGCAACCACCTTTGCTCACTTGGACGCCACCACGGTGCTTTCCCGATCCATTGCCGAACTTGGAATCTACCCCGCTGTCGATCCTCTTGACTCCACCTCCCGTATGCTTGACCCACGTGTCATTGGACAAGAGCACTACGAAGTCGCCCGTGCCACCCAAAAGCTCCTTCAAGATTACAAGAGTTTGCAAGATATCATTGCCATTTTGGGTATGGACGAACTTTCAGAAGATGACAAGCTCACCGTCAGTCGCGCTCGTAAGGTCCAGAAATTCATGTCCCAACCTTTCCACGTCGCCGAGGTCTTTACCGGAACTCTTGGAAAGTTTGTCTCATTGGCCGACACCATTGACGGTTTCAAGGAAATCATCAGCGGAGGATACGATGATCTCCCAGAGGGTGCTTTCTACATGGTTGGAAACATTGATGATGTCAAGGAGAAGGCTGCTAGCATGGCAATGTAAACTGACTGATGTGGAAACAAACATGATCGAAATGAAAACGAAACTCACAAAAGGATCTGTCTTTTTTGGATTTGGAAGGGTTCATCTCTTTTTCAAGATTAATAATAATATCTAAGAACTAGAAAAGCGTGTTCTCAGCAAAAAAGGCGGAGCCTACCCTACGTATTGGTTGTCCGCCTTGTTTTAGCTTTCAATGTGTGCCCAATGCACGCACAACCATCGGGGTGTAAAAGGAAAGCGAGAACACCGGTGGGTGTATTGGAGACGACCATTCCGAAAGTCTCCATTTACTATTAGTCATTGTGTAAAAGCTACAACAGTTACTACGGTACAGGTATCCTCTGGACACTCTCGACGAGGCAACGTCCTTGTCCTTGTCAGGAGAGGGTCGAGCATTCGATTCAAGACGAAATTGTGGCCAAAGCTCGCTTGACATCGAGTGAACAGGGCGGTAGAACTGGAACGATTATATCCACACAGACTAACATCCGAAGTCCAGAGGCAGTCTCTCCACGCAACTCACATACATTATTAAAACACAAACAACTTCTTAATTCACATGCACAATCACACCCGCACAGCAAACTAGTGCAGTCACAATCAATGGAGATTTGTCAATAGCCCAAGCTCCTTTGGAATCTCTTCAGACAGTTGGTTTGACCCAAGGTAAAGCGATCGAAGACTTGTCAATAGCCCAAGCTCCTTTGGAATCTCTTCAGACAGTTGGTTTGACCCAAGGTAAAGCGATCGAAGACTTGTCAATAGCCCAATCTCACTGGGAATCTTTCCAGACAGTTGGTTTGACTCAAGGTCAAGCACGCGAAGACGTGTCAATAGCCCAAGCTCGCTGGGAATCTCGCCAGACAGTTCATTGGAGGAAAAGTAGAGATCTTGAAGACTTTGAACTAGCCCAAGCTCACTGGGAATCCTACCAGACAGTTGGTTTGACTCGAGCCAAAGTGACTGGGCGTCAACAAACCTGCCCAGCTCTGATGGAATAGTCCCCCCCAATGAGTTTCCTTCAAGCGATAGCCCTGTGTTAGTTTGGTCCAACTCACTTTTGATCAGGTCCAGGATAAACGTGATATCAAATCCTGGTATCACTTCTTCCGCCAGGGCATAATACTTGTCATAGTGTGTTGTGAGAGGATCTTGCAGTATGCCACCAAGCTCAGAAGGAATGGTGCCAGTGATGTGGTTGAAATCGAGATTCAGCCACAACAGTGTGCTCAACTGACCCAGCTCTGTTGGCAAAGTGCCTCCAAGTTGGTCACCTGCAAGGTCCAGATGAACAAGTAGAGGCAACAGGCCAACTTCAGAGGGGATTTCACCAGACAAGAGTGTTTCCTGTAACTGCAAGTAAAGAAGTCTCCCCAGCAGTCCAAATTCAGATGGAAGCTGGCCTTGAATCCTTGATCGAGAGCAGAACATGGCCAGTAGGTTCGATGCCTGGCCTATTTCAGTTGGAAGAGTCCCCGACAAAGAAGTGCGGAACAAAGATATTTGATCCAGTTGATGAAGGTTTCCAATCTCAGATGGCAAAACTCCAATCAAGTTCTCGTTCAAAGAGAAGTCAACAAACTTCAGTGTTGTGATGAGAAACAGCTCTGGCGGTATGGAACCAGAAAGGCCATTGCCAGAAAGCCAAACACGCGTCAACGTATCGCTGGGAGGGTCGATCAACTTTGCGAAAAAGTCAAAATCGTTTAAACTTTCGTACCAACTTGTCTCGTCGATTTCATAGGACAACCAATTTCCATCTGATTGCCAACTGTTTCCACCAGTACAGAAGTACAGACACGCCAGTGCAAACCTCTCGAGCAGCCTCATGTCATCATAGGAATCAAAGCTTGGGTCATGCATCGTCCAGTTAAAGGCTCTTGTCTGATATGTGGCTGAAAGGCTGCTACTGTAGTTCTTCACATCGATTTCATCAACTGTGTAGTTTGGTAACAGGGATAGCATGTGTTCCTTTCGTGGTAGCTTGGTTTTGAAAGTGTTACCGGAAGGAACACTAGTGTCTCCAGAGTCATCATTTGGCTTGAACACAAACCAAAGCACAATTCCTCCAGATATTGCCACAATGGCACAAGTCACAAGCAAAGAAAGATAGCAGCAATCTCTGCTTTGAGCAGATTCACGGCTCTTGAGTTGAGCAGTTTGCAAGCCTTCAAGGTCTGCCACTGGATTGGCAGTGACCAAATCCACAGGCCCTGCTCCCACTTCAGGCGGTCCAGGAACGAGGTTCACCACGTCGTCCTGGTCCTGTTGGTATTGATGCCAATCGAAGTCATCATCAGCCTCTTCAGCATTTGCCTCAGCTGCAGGCAGCAGTGTGCCATTTTCGTAAGCGTAGGCACCAGGCACCTGTCCAATATCTTCACGAGGTGGAGCAGAGGCATGATTGCCATCACTATCATTTTGCACGCCATTTTGTTCTTCTGGTGGCATTTCTGATGATGGCCTGAGAAAATGCAAGATCGTTGGCTTCTTTTCCGCTTTGCTTGTATCATTGTTCTCTTCTTTGTCCGTTGAATCACTGCCTTCTAGTTGCGCTCGAGCCACCCCTGATGGATCGAGAAAATGCAGAACCTTAGGATTGTACTTGATTTTCACATCCATGGTGTCGCTAGCGTCATTGTTTGCTGTGTTTGTAGCCCTAAGAGTCGGGGCCTCTGATGGACTGCAGTTGTTTGTATCCATACCACTAGTAGACTTGCCTTTTGTGTTGGCAGTTGGGGCAGACAGCAGTTCCGGTGTGCCCGGCATGCATTTTTCGTTGGACCCTGTACCCCTTCCGGCAGGTTTGGGTATCAGATCTTCATGCTCCTGTTGTTCGAGCAATGCGGCAAGCTCGTCTACATCTATCTCTTCTTCGGAGCTGTCGTCCAAATGGACTTTGCTGGTTTCGTCGTTGCTTTGCTCCATTGTCACCTTTTTCTTCCTTGAACTCTCCTTTAAAAAAAAAATGACCCGATGCATGGTACCGTAGCTTGGAGCCTTTTTGCAAATTCATGTTTGTGAAAGTCAATAAAAAATATGCATGAGTAATCAGAGTCTGCCAGAACTTCCAATTTGATGTAATTTTGCACCATTTTGTATGAAGTTCCATTGCCGTTGGGCCCTTTCGTTATTAAAAGGCCAGACCCTTCTCGACGTGTATTTTGATCGCCAGATACCTGGTAGGTGCAGTAATCTATGTGCTCTGAGTGACAAGGATATGCTCCCTTATGAGGATTGTGACGGCAGGAGTGGTTCGCGGTGACAATGATGGCTTCCAATAACGTACAACCGGCCGTCCCTATTGGTACACTTACTGGTACCCACATCTCGAATCATGCAATACCTTGTTACCCAAGGAAGCGAGTGTTGTGCCGTTGTGCCGTCGGCGACCCGAGCCGTGGTGGCATGAATAAACAAACAAATTATTGGATCGAATCGAATCGAATCATCGATCGAATGATTGAATGATGAATCGAATTATTCGATTGGAATCAATCGAGGAGATTCGACTAGTTCCAATGCCCCAGCCGCAAAAGGCTGCATGAGTAGGGGCTGCAGAAGCCATGCTACCAGCTGGGAAACAGGTAAATCTAAGACAGGTAAAGTCCAGCCGTAGAAAATGTACTGGGCCTACGCAAAAGAACCTGTCCAAAGGTCCTCCCGGATTGAATTTGAAAATTTAATTCACGATCTGTAAAGCATGACTCAGAGTTGACTTTTCAGGACCAAGCATTAACAGTTTTGAAAAAGAAATAAGGTTTTCACTCTTTGACACAGGTAAAGTTGACCTGTTTTCCAGCTGGTAGCATGGCGCACAGGGGGAGGGGCCCCTGTGCGCACAAAGTGATCGGGTTCCATGAATATAAAGGAAGGTGCTGTCACCAACTAAAAAAATCTCAATAGAGCTTCCTCAAAACAAAGGCTTACTTCACAACTAGTCGAGGAAATTCCTTCTGCTCACAGTATGTTACAGCCCATGGTATACTCTTCAACAAGCATCTTTCCACAGTAGCTACTTCCGGACTAGTTCTTGAGTTAGATGAGGAAAGGTAGTGGAGGTGCAGGCATCACTCTGCAAAAATGAATGCAAACTTAACTGTTCCCTCTTTTTTTGTCTGTATTACAAATCTCTTTTGGCTTGTCATGCATAGCCATGTTGTTGCCAGAGCTTCATGATGAATGGTTGTTGCAGTGTTACTTGTGTTGCTGTAGGGTGTAGCTTCGTTGAAGGGATTTGTATGGTGGATTTGAGTGTTTGGTGTTGACAAAGATGGAAGGTTTTAGCAGTTTGAACACAGTTTCTGTGCTGCCGTTGGATGCTCATGGCACCAGTTTGTCCCTTCTTTTTATTCGCTGCCGGAAGCAAAGTTGAATCGAATCTTCAATCCCACGGAAGCACCTCTTCCGGTGTGAGTTCTCTTCAGCTCTAAGCCCTCAGAGCTATCTAAACAGCGGCCCTACCAGATCGGGTTTCCCCCGCGTCAGAAAGGAAAGATAATTGTGTTTCAGGGGGATGGGGTAAAACGTTATTTTATTATAGTTAAACAATACTTTAAGTACCCAAAACGCATAGGGTAAAACGTCATTTTATCATTGTTATTAAATACTCCATATACGTGAAACGATCCATGCTCTACGGGCTGGCTTCATGTCGTCACGACACGAAAGCAGGCTGTAGAGGAGCCATCAGGAACCCGGAAGTCCTTTCTTTACCCTCTTCCTTTCTGTACACTGCCTCTGCTGTTGAAATTGCTAATGGCTACGGTAGCACTATGTAGAGCCACTAGCTAGCAAGCCAAGAGAGTCAAGTCGATTCGAGCCCATATGAGTGTGCGGAGTGGAGCCAAGCAAAAGTCATTTACCACACTTCAAGGTACATGCAGACTCTGTCTCAAGCAGTCTGTCTGTCATCATACCGGTAGTCGGCACACTACATACTGTACTAGATTCGATTCGAATCGGATCGGAGCGATCAGAATCCTAATTATTTCGTGACTGAGGACTGAATCTTTTGGATCTTTCGCTCTTGACAGCCTGGGCAAGATCGCATCGCTGGAGGAGTTGAATTCTGCTTTCTGCTTCGGGCCATGACAATCTTTGACGTTCGCTGCTGGCAGAGAAGAAGACTGTGAGCAAAGGAACGCATTGATTGTTATTAGCAAGAGGGAGGATAGACGAAGCGGAAGATGAATGCTCCCAAAGCAGCCTACAGCGTTGGTGCCTCTTGGCTCCATTGGGCCACTGCAATTCCCTTGGTGAGAATCCTTCGCCTCTCTTCTCCCTCTTAATAATTAACAGCAACCCTTCGTTTGACTGACACACCCTTTTATACTTGTATTTTTCAACCTACTCAACCAGATTGGCTGTGTGGGAACCGTTCTCAAGGCTCAAGATGCGCCCAAGTCGGAAAAGGGCACGTGGATGCATCGCCACAAGAGTCTGGGCTTGTTGACTGGCATGATTGTGCTTCCTCGTGTGGCCTACCGTTTGGGGAACATGGCAGCGGTGAGTCAATGTGTGCGTGACACGGAAAAATGAGAGAGACACACGGTGTCACTCATGTTTTCTTTTCTTTTTTAAAACAAACAGTACAAAGTCAAGGGTATCCCAGGAGTATCCGATGTAGAACACAAGGCCGCCAGTTTGACCCACTATGCACTCTATGGCTTCATGACCGTCATGCCTGCCACCGGCATTGCCATGGGATACTTTGGTGGTGAGTGTTGCAGACAACAATTCGAGGAAAATAATTATGTTCGATGTCGAAAGTCGAGTCCAATGAGAAATCTGTTTCCTAACCAATTCTTGGGATTTATTTTGTTTTGCTACCTACCTTAGGCAAGGGACTTCCTTTCTTTGGCACCACATTCGGTGGAATTGTGAGCACAGACGACACGAAAGCCCGAAATGGATCCATTGCCAAGAATGTAGGTCTTTTTTTTGTTTCTTCTTTGAAAAGCATTGGGATTCGATTGGTACTCAACCATTTCCCCTTTTCTCTTCTTCTTCTCTATACATGTACGAAAAGAGCTTCAAAATCCACAAGCAATTGGGAACCTATGGAAAGTTCGTGGTTCCCTTGCATGTTGCCGGAGCCTTTCAGCACTTTTTCCGAGGACACACAATCTTTGCCCGCGTCAACCCTTTCCGTGGACCACCCAAACACTAGAGCCCAAACACTAGAGAGGAACATCACTTTTTAGTTAGCAGTAGTGCAGGTTCGGAATTTTATTATTAGAGTCTCTAGAGAAATGTGTAAGCAACATGCACCTTGACCAATCGTTTTATGATGGTTTGCGTCTGCGTTTTTGAACTTTTCGGCACTCTGCTGTAGAGTAGGGTTGACCTTTTTCTCTGCCCCACAAAGTTAAAGTAACAAGAGAGTTCTTTCCATCGAAATGTTTTTCATGAGCCCATTGAAAACTTTGGATTGACGACTATAGTAGAGCCACCGTAAAAGTATCTATGATTGTTTTCCGTGGAGGATTGATAAGAATGATGAAGATGGAACAGAGGAACCTAGCTAGCTAGCGAACTGCGCAGAATGAACAGCCAACTGTACGGGCTGTTTCATGGTGTACTCCGCAGATCTGTCCGTCGATCGTCATGTGGGAAGAGGCGGCATCGAAGGAAGGGAAGGGCGGATAAAAGAACAACTGAAAAAGTAGATCTAAGCGTTGACCATGAAATCGGCTCCCCGTTGTCCGCGCTCCTCTTTATAGCATGAGATGGAGTGAGCCCTGAAGTTATACAATGCAATCTGCTACAAGCTACCGGTAGCGTAGCTGGGAGTCAACGGTGCGAAAGATCGACGACCACATGGTACCATTGAAAGAACGAATTACCGGTACCTGGTACCTGGTACGTCAGATAAATTGGACAGCAGCCTGAGTACCAGGTACCTATGAAACGCACACGGAATACCTCATAGCGAAGCCCAGGGATGTAGCAAGTTGTTGTTGGGCATAGAATCATAGAATCATCCCTGCTCCAGAAATTCAATTCAAGGAGAGTACGGTACAGTATGATACAGAACCTGGACCTGGGAAGGAGTGTCGATTCGATTCAGCGAAGGAGCCGACCGTTGGGCTGTCACAGTTGCCGCAATCAGAACTTTCTACTGTAAACCAACACTCCATTTCGCTCGCTAGGAAGTTCTGCATGCATACCGTACAGCAGGACCCTTTCTGAAAAAGTTTCTGGCTCACGGCCAAGCACCCCAGTCCTCAGATTTCGATTGGCAAGAATGTTTCAAGCACCATGATGCGGGCTCTGTCAAAGGCAACGTCGGTTTTGATTGCGTTGGCATTCCTTACTGTGGATCAGGCGCTATCACAAGCTCGCACAACATGTAGAAAGGGAGCTAAGAAACAGCCACATCTCAAAGATTTGTGGCAACAAGATTTTCCCAATGACCTGGAAGTAGAGGCTCTCTGCGAAGGAACAATTACTGTCATGGATGATGGAGAAATCTGTATTGATGGGAGAGTGACTTATGGCCAATTGGCTGACGCATTGGGCACACCTGTTCGACAACCATCAAACCCGACAATTTCTATAACAGGCCACTTGATCTCAGGGAGTGGCAGTGTCTTTCTTGGAATGGAGTCCAATTTTCTCTATGACTTTGTCACCAGCTATTCTGTTGGCAGCAACAGCAATATCCCAGCTGGACCCAACATGACTGACGACTTGTTGGCGGCTAGTCGAGGACAGATCAATGGTGTTTGTCTGGATAAAACATTCACCCAGCCAGAAGAATTTTATGCAGTCACTCACGACTTTTGGATTCCGAAAAACGCAAAAGAAGACAAGTTTGCACAGGCCAATGCCATTTACGTCAGCCGATACTCTATTGTTGCAGAGTACTGGCAACCAACAAATGTTGCCCCCTTTTTTGGTACCATTTTGTCAACCGTAACAAATTTGTTTGAGACCTTTCTTCCAAGCTGGATCTACCAATACGTTCCTCTACTTGGTTTCACGGGTATCCAAAGATTGCTAGTTGTCGGTAGCTTGTCAAGCGCGCAATTCCCTGTCGCCATACCCATCTTCGCAGATTTGGATTCTGAGGACTATGGAATTGACACTGAATGGGATACGCTGATGTCTGCAATGGAAGATGGCCTGTTTACCAAAGATACCCTTCCTCTCTACTTTGGAGTGCTCATTAGAAAGGTCTCTGCGGGCACAGAGAAGTCCTGTTGGTCAGTTCCGATTGCTACCATTGATATTTATGCACCAAAGGGAAGTGGTGATCAATTGAACAAGTTCATCAAAGAGACAGTTGTGCCTTACCTCAAGAGCCGAGGCAATGTGGGACTACACTTTGGGAAACGATTGGATAGTGGTTCGGAACTCCTGTCCTTGGCACTCTCTACGTACAACAGACAGTGTGGAGTGGAATTGGGCGTGACACCGACAGAAGGCTGCTACCATCCTGCCTGCAATCGGGAAAGCACCTTGACGAACTTCACGTGGCCACCATCCTTATACCAACCTGCCAAACAGATGCAGAGTAGGTCCAGAGAGGACAAGAGATGCAGTTTTGACTAGCCAGAGCAAGGCACGTGGACAACATTCGGCAGCAATAAACTAGACGAGCTAGCAAGACATGGATGCAACTTGACTTGTGAACAAATGGTTGGTAGATTCACTGTGATACGACTACTAGTACGTGGTGGATCACGATTGCTTCTGCTAGGATCAATTTGTTGATGTTTGGCTCTAGTGTGTGGTTTCTCAAGTAAAAAGTGATCATCCATCAGAAGGCTCCTACTATACCGGCAGTCGGTCGTGGTTTGGACATCAGCGTAAGAATCAGTGTGAGTCTGCAGGTTTCTGTGTGGCTGTTTCAATCAACAATCAATCAAAAAAGGTTTTATCACGGCCGGCCACGAAGCACAGCGACGGGGAAGAGAAAAAGTCTGGAGCAACGGGCAAGCAAACAGCGGGCGCATACCCACTCACAATTTAGTCAGGACAATAGGTGCATGTAGCTGGCGAGGTTGATGCAGCTGAAATCTCGATTTAGTTTTGATGGTCTGTTATCTATCACTATTGACCAAGGAGTACGCCATTCCCTCGCAGCTTACCGTGCCGAATGAAACCTTATTCTGTTACATCATTGCGTCGCTATTTTCTGCTTTCTTCTGTCAACTCCACAATGGCAAACATTCTCCTCGGGTCATTTTCTTCCAACAATCAGTCTTATTGCTTGGCCAATGCATCAAGTGCTCGTAGTTCTTCAAGCTGGTCTCCCATGATACGCCAGGATTGCCGGACAAATGAAGAGGCACGACGACGACCACCACCATCATTCCCTTTGGCTTTTTGGGCTGCCTTGTATCTTCCAGTTTCAGAGTACCAGTCAAAGTTTCCACGCATCCAAGTCTTGAGTGCATGAATGTAAGCCTTGGTGTTGTCATCAACAGTGCCAAGAGTCAGGATGCACTCCTCAAGCTCCACAAAGGCCTCTGCTTCCTTGTTGCACATGATAATTGAGCGATCGAGAGCCTCTTTCCATGGCAGTCCATTCTCATGGGCAATAACAACTACAATGTTGCTTGTTGTTTCCTCCTTGATCTCCTTGTCCACACCATACACATCATTCACCCAACAAATGTGGTTGTTTGCCATCATTTCCAGCTTTTGCACTAGAGGGTTCTCAGCAAAGTCTGTTTTGGATGGATCAATGCAGAGGCCAGCAAAGTCAAAACATGGATGTACTGCACTGATAATGAGACGAAGCTTTGAGTAGGAAGCAATGGATGGAGTCTTGCCCTGGAGACGAAGCACCCGCTCCCAGCGACAGCCTTGAATGTATTCTTCTAAGTGGAAGGCCAGGCGCTTCAACCAGATGCCACCTCCCATCATAGCAGCCCGATCGCAAATACTGATGAGGGAATGATGAATTGGACCATCATTGGGGCTTTCTTGGTTGTTGTGACCGTGATTCGCCACAATGGCAATCAAACGATCCTCGGCAGCTGCCAGCTGATGGATGTTCCCGTCTTCAACGCTTTCTGTGGTGTCGCACAGGTCATCGTAGAAAAAGAGAAAGGCAATCCAGTCAGAGATGAGCTTGAGCTCTTCTAGGCCTACTGTTGGATAAGCACGTGCTGCAAGCCAGGTAAAACGGGCTGCCGCGAACTTTTTAAACTTCTTGGTGTCCTTGCGGACCAAACCAATCTGCAGAGCCCATTCTAGGGCATGTTCATGAGCTTCTTCCACATGCTCATTGATGTCAGCTTCAATAACATTGTCGCAAGTGAGGTGGGGACGACCATCACTGCGTGGTTGAGTAGGCTCAAAGTCCAGGACCGGACCAATGTTATTGTTCGTGGTGGAAGATGCCATGGTTGGTATTTGCTGTGAAATTGTTGTTGTTTGTTGTGTTGTGTTGTGTTGCTTGTTGTTGTTTTTGGATTTTGTGAGCTTTGTCTAAGCGTCGAGCACCAAGTAAACAGATCACGCTTTAGCTGCCTGGCTGTAGCGGGATCCAACTACAAGCATCATACTCCCCAGGTTTCCCTACCAGTACATGACATTGTAGTACCATACTGCAAGTCTGTGCTTACACGCAGGAAAGGTTGAATCGAGTCGAACGAATCGAATCACACATCCCAGCAACGGTACAGCGTACCAGTAGAAGCGAGCCGATCTTATTGCGCATCCGCAATCGTGTCCTACATGCCTGCTGAGGATCTACAAGGTTGTCAAGCGATTACAGCATGAGTTTGCACAAGCAAGTTCATGATGGTCCTGACCCGTCTTGTCTCTTCACCAACGACGTAAGTGCGCTGGCAAGAGCTCGATCGCTGCGGATACTCTTGCAAGAGTCAGAAACAAATAGAACCGGTACGATCCGTCAAACAATCATGGTACCGTGCACAGCCTTGTGAGCTGGAGGTTGAAGAAAGCTCTTGTCGATTCGATATTGACCACAAAACCTAAAACAAAAGGCTTAAAATGATAAACGTACTCTTTGAACATAGCGGTGCTGCCGCAGCGCTGATAGTGAGCTCTGTCCTTCTTATTTCCTTTGTCAACATGATGAGGGCCAACGGCAAGGACGACAAGAAGAAGAAATGGGTTCCCATGGCACCGGTTGGAATCTTGGAATGCATTTCCGAGATTGGAGGAGAAGATGCACCTACGTGGTTGCATCGTATTGCCAAAAAGATGGGGCGTAACACCTTTCGTTTGCCGCTTCCAATGTCCCTCAAGGGAGGGTTTGTCGTGGGCAACGGGAAACTGGCAAGTGAGATTCATCGGGATCCTGCATCGGACAAACCAACATGGCTCTACAAGCCTTTTACAGTACTGTGCCATCGCCCATTCTTTGGCATCCGCTCAAGCTTTCACTCCTATACTAGGTTAATGCGAAAGAATCTGGCCACGGCGTATTCCAAGGCCGAAGTTGAACGTATGGGTGCGGTGACGGACCGTCTGGCAGAGGAATGGATGACGGGGCGGCTTGCCCGACTTGCCGAGCAAGACGAAGCCTTTGACCCTGGCCAGGAATTCAATCGCATTGCCTTCTTTTCCATTTGCGAGTCGGGCTTTCAGTACACTCCTACGGAGGAGGAGTACCTTCAGTACAACGAATACCTGAGTATTGCTCTCAAGGAGTTTTTTCAACGCCAGATGGTCAGTCCTTGGCGTGGTCTACTGGGGAAGCTGCTCCCCGAGGTCCGCAAGGCGCATGAAAGCATTCCCTTTATCCACGAGTTTGCAGCCAAACTCTTGGAGAACTATCGCCAGAACCCCAACAACAAGGCCACGGGCTGCAAGACCCTGATCCAGGTGATTGATGAAGTGACGCCAGATGACGATGATGACCTGAAAGTGGCAGAAATCATTGGTCAACTCATTGCGGGCCACGAGACAACGGGGTACAGTATTTCCAACATGTCCATTCTACTAACCAAGAACCCAAGTGTACAGGAAAAGCTCCGAAAGGAAATGCAGCAGTCTGATGCCAACCCCTACTACCAGCATGTGATTAAGGAAACCATGAGAATGGTTCCTGTCGCTGCCATCACTTCAACTCGTTTGACAGGAAGAGAGTTTGTGTGTCCAGATGATGGAACCGTCATTCCCAAGGGAGCTGTCTGTTTTCTCAACCAATACGAAGCAGGTCGAGACCCAGTGGTATACCCCAATCCAGAAGAGTTTTCTCCGGAACGCTGGGAGGACCCCACGGAAGCTATGAAGACGAACCACTTTCCGTTTTCGTCTGGATATCGCCAATGTCCTGGTCAGAGGCTGGCCCTTGCCAACCTGAACCGGATTCTTCCCCAAGTCTTGCGTTCGTACTCACTGGAATTGGAGGATGAGGGGCATCTCAGCAACTTTGTGACGTACAAGTATGTTGGAGCGAGGATCAAAGCGAGGAAACTGGCAGATGCGTAAATAATGCTGCCAGCACAAGCAGTACGGTACGAGGGAGGGTCTCGCGGAGAGAGTACATGTTCAGATAGTTGTAAGAACTATAAGAACGCAAAACAAAACAGCAGAGCAGAGTGATCTCAGCTAGCTAGTCGGCCGTTCGGAAGCCAAGGAACGCACAACCCCAGTTGCCACATCCACTCTCTGCGCATCCCTTGGACCTTGGATGGGAATCAGGCTCAGATCTGTAATGTAATCCAGGCTTATAGTACCAGTATGAAGATTGCTCTACTAGTTCTTGCTGTATCAAAAATGCTATCAAACTATGGTACTTCACTCATGGTACTTCACTCATCTAATATATAAAAAATGCCTACTACATATATATACCTAGCTAGCCACATCAGGCTGTCTTCTTCACTTTGTTGGTCTTGACACGATGGATTTTACGACCAAAACAGTAAGCAATATAAAAAGAAAAGACACTTAGCGGCCCCATGGAAGCACCAAAGAGAGCCTCCACAGCAACAAATCCTGACAAAAGAAAGCCAGCGACAACAAGAAAGAGGAGTTCTGCGTAGACATTGGAGTTTCGGTGGGCCGTATTGATAGCATCAATTCCCCACTTGATGTAGAGAGGCATTCCGTTCTCATGCATTAGTTGGCAGGGCATGGAAGAGATCCCAAGGCAGACAACACGAAGAGGGGCGAGATACAAATGAATGTAAGATGAGTGGGGAGTAGTGATGAGACCATTGAGGGTGGTGAACCGCTCCTGGTCATCCTTCTGAAGAGCAATGTAGGCCGAAACCTGCATGCCGTTGACGACAAGCTTTCCATTGGGAGTTAATGGTGCATAGAGCCCCTCCTTCACGATAGTCTTGATTTTCTTGACCCGGTTGGCAGAACCATCAGCAGTCTGAAGCTTGTCACCAACAATGATGGAATCGGCACAGACAGGGTGACTCTTGTCGGCCATGTAGAGCAAATGTTCGCCAGTAATTTCGAGACTATTGGTATCAGTGGTGATTTGAAGGAATCGCCCCAAAGTAGTTGGGCTTCAATGACCAAATGCATACACCGGTTGATATTCAGCTTTCTCAGTATCAGTGGTAGTAAGCACCTTGTCACCCACCTTGAGTTTCTGCATCTCTACTTGTCCCTTGCCCAAAACCTCAACCAAAGCGGTTGCAGAAAAGCAGCTAGGGTCCACGCTTGGTGTTGGACTTATCTCTCCAGAGCTGTCTCCTCCTCCAGAGCTGCTTGATGAACAGAAAATATCGGGGCAGTGGGGTTCAAGGTCAGACCAATACGCGAGGCAGTCCCACGCATCATGTACTTCAGAGGTACATAGATTATCACAGCACGATGGTCTCCAGTCACAATAGTAGTTTTTTATACACGCACAATCTTCCGGACTAAAATCCCAAAAGTCCTGATTCGCATGGCTCCAGGAGTCACGATCAACATCAGGGCACTCTTCATCCCAATAATCCTCTTCTTCAATGCTTGAACAAGTTTCCAGGCCTTCCCTGCAGGAAGGTGGCCGATTGGAAATGCAATCTTCATATGCTTGGTACTCACTTCCACATGGATTCCTGCTTTGAAGGTCACGAGAGATCGCCCCAAGAAAAGTGCTGTTGTCCTTGAACACGGCAAGGTCCAACAGGAAGAACGGAAACTTCATTGGAGGCTTTGAAATGGTGGCTTTCTTTTTTTTCCTGGTTTTGTTTCAGAGGTAAATTTGTGATGGGGGAGTTTGAAAAACTATGGCTTGTGAAAGCCCTGAAAGCACCACTATCTAGATGGCACCGGTACTGGTGGCAAAAAGTGTTTGGCCTGACCGCCATTGTGTTTTGGGGAGGATGGTGTCATTGAGACATTTTTGCATGAACGGTACCGGTAACCGCTACGTACATAACTTTTTACGGTACGAACCATGTACTAGCTAGTAGTTACTACATGAACCGTACCATGAGTAATAAATAAATAAATAAATAAATTATTAGTCCCATCGTTTTGCGCGACATAAATATAAGGGGGTTTTAGAGTAGGGAAATTATCTGCGGAAGCCCGACATAAATATTTCCCTGTTATTAAGTCTATGCTTAATCGGAGGGATTGGAAAGGGATCGGGACTCAGTACAGATTCTACCTGTGCCAAACAGTAATTTTAGCAGGAGGACCTTTTTAAGCAGCGGTCCGATAACGAGTTTTGGCTCCTCTTGCAGTACAAATTGTACATACGGGGCGCCGCTGGCGGCCACTGTGAGAATGGCGCAGATTTGAATCAATTTGAATCTCTTAGATTCTCAACGGCATCCCAATCCCGGATCAATTCCACCGGGTAATAGGCCATTCGCTAAAAGGAACGTTTCGCTGACGTACTTCTGGGTTCGCATTGAAACATCACTTTCGGACACTGAGTCATGCTTTCGAAAGAGATAGGTGTACGACAACTAAGTATCTACTGACTGGTACATCATTCGGTAAACTAGTAAGGCGACCATTATCTACTGTTATGCTGTATAGTGTTTTATCCCAGAACAAGACCTCCATCTGAGCAACTCGACAATGGCGTTCAACTCAACAGTTACGTTTTAATACAAGGACTACTAGATTTTACTACTACTAAGGATCCTTTTTGTTGAGACACATATTCAGGACATCACGAAAGTTCGCCTTGAGCTCTTCATTGGCTTCCTTTTCTTCCTTTGGCTGCTGCTGGAGCTCATCGATCTCCTCTCCCAAAATACGTTGGATGGCCTGTTCGCGCCTGCTTGGGTTCAGAGGTAGGGCGGGGTCTAACACAGGGACTTGAGGCCAGGCACCAAGAGCCGCAATCTCGTCAGCCTCTACGTAACCCAGGTAGGCGATCCTTGCTGCTTCTTGGCGACCTCGAATCGCGGCTTCGCGAGAGGAGGTGGGAATCAGTTGAATGTTGTTGAAGCGAACCTTCACAAGCCGACCATCATCCACAAGCTCAACCAAAGCATAGTAAGTACCACACTGTCTCTTGTACTCCGCCACATGATGCTTGTAAGTACCACCCTTGATCCAAAGACGAGTCCCAACTGGGAAAACCATAGTGTCTAGATGTAGCCGTTTGCTTTGGATTGATTTGAAATTGTGGGGTCGCTCCCATGGAGACTTTGCAGCAGGGAAGGGTGCCGTTGTTTGTTTGGTGCCAGAGGTGCGAAAGGTGATCCTTGGAAGTCCGACAGGCTCCACGGAAGGGTATTGCAGTATCGTTACTTCGCCGATATTTTTATCGCCCACTGGTACTTATCGCTGATGGGGTATCGCTCATAGAGTCTACGGGTAATCTCTAGTAAGGTCACTTTTTCAGCGCGAAAAACACAAAAGAGGTCGTTCCTTTGAAAGAAATCCATTGACGACGGTAGTAACACCACCTGTTACCGGTTTGAGGCCATGGTTGAATACACTAAAGGACAGCGCATCAAGATTGTTAGGGGAAAGTACAAGGACTATCGGTATGGTGAGTTCAAGGGATATGCTGGTACTTGCATGTGCGAGGTGGTCCCCGAAGGCAGTAATCTGGGAGTAAAAAGGATTTGGCTGACCTCTGTTAAAGCCATCAAACCGACCACTCCCAAGGCGCGAAGCAAACCAACTACACCAAAGGCGACTCCAAAGGCACGAACTAATGAAGGCAACCAACCATCGAATCAAGAGCTAATGGAAACCATGTCCGCCTTGACAGCTGCTATGGAAAAAATGACTCTGCGCATGACAGAATTGGAGGAGGAGTTGCGTCCTCACAAGAGACGTTCTAAGTAACTGCTAGCGCTATTTGTTTTTACCTCTCTTCTTCTTATTATTAAACCTTTCTCCTGTAGAGTTACCACCAAGTTTCCGACACTGCCTCTCGCCTCTTCAAAGAAATGTTCTCATTGCGCCACTAGAACAGAATGCTGTAGGTTGTTTTCGTTGGCATAAGCACAAATGCCCTTGATCAATCTGGAGTGACGACTGTACTGGCTTTGATTCAGGTGCTTTCGCCAGGCACTGCCAAACAGATCATTTCTTCCTGAGATGCCGCCAATGGAATCCGTGTAATTGCCCGAGCCAAACCACTCATCGTATATCTCGGCTAGTGAATTGGGCTTGGCTCTCATTTGGTAGCCACGGTGATCTTCTGCTGTACCGGAAGAGGCGCCACGTCCATAAATAGGACGTGGTGGCGGACTTTCCTCAGGAGTGCCTTGTGTACCTGGTGATGTACCAGGCGATCTTGCTACTCTTACTGGAAAGCTGGCTGTTCCTTGAGCATTGCGAACTGGAGAGTCCTCAGCAGTCACGGTTTCTTCTGGAGTACTCTCTTCATCACATTCTTGAAGCAGCTGCAACCCTGCTTGCATTAGACACTCTCGGACTTGCCAGTGGGCGATTGTTCTGCTGGCAGAAGAGGTTGCTTCGATCCTATCGAATCCCTCCTTCACAGCAGTAAGGACCTCGCTGGTGTTTCGTTCGATCTTCCTCTCCACTTCGGCAATGGCACTGTGATTCACTTGCAGTTTTCTATGCACTCCTGGCATCACCTTCTCCAGGTTCACGTCTATTGGGTCCTGCGTCTTTTCTAGGCAAAGTTTCATGTAATCTTTATATTGCTGTGAAGAAACAATGGAGTGAGATAAGGGTAGAAGCACAACACACGCAATCATAATCATAGTAGACATACCATACATTCCTTGGATTGTAGACACATGGCAATTCAGTGAAGATTGGGCTACTCGCTCTGTCTGGATGGAGTATCATCATTGCAGCACAGTCCTGAAAGAAAAAGGTGTTGAGCTCGCACATGAGTTTCAAGAACTCTCGTGCTGTTTGGTGCTCCCCATCAGTATCGAGTTCCTCCACACTCTTCAGTGCACTGTAGCACCACTTGCCCATCGGGCTCTGCACAAGCAACTCGGCACATGGTTCCAGCTCTCCACGAGGCAGAAAGTACATGTTTTGTGTGCTATTGAACCCAGCCAGTTGCCGGATCTGCTGCATTGGGATCATACCGGAGTAGCTGTTTTCGAAGACACCGGGTGACCAATTGCCCATCCTCTTGATATCCTCCGCAGTGACATCCATCAGCTCCAGTTTCTTTGCTCCCACATTCCTACCAAGGTGAAGCAAATTGTTCTGGGGAAGATCGAGACGTTTCAGGATAGACTTGATGTGGTCACTGTAGGTGTCGTGCTTCATCTCCACTGTCTTATCCTTGCTCTGGGTGTCAACCAACAGCTTCACGTCAAACCAACGTTGGTTGTTGATCCAATCAGATCCTTGTTGGTTCTCGAATTCCCTTGTCACATCGAATCGGTGCTGCAGATAAAGGGCAAGAACATTTACACAGCAAAGACGAACATCCATGTGACGGGTGAAGCGGCCAAAGGTCTTTCTGCCATGGTTAGTCTTACCAAACGCCATCTGCAAGATAATGACATATGGCTAGTGCATATCAATGTCTCTCTTCCCTGGACGCAACCCAAAAAAATAAGACAGCTCTGCACAATGGACATTGTCACTGCGGAGAATGGCACTGGTGTTGATCAGCGTGCACAACCGATGGCGTAGCTTCGAATTAAGAGATCGGCGGTTCTTCACGCATGCCATTATATCAGACCACATTGACTCTTCAATTTCACCAAACCGCTCCACCACAGCGTACGGAGCAAAATCGCCGTCAATCTTCTGCACGTAGTTCTGTTTCTTGATTTTGGGTAGTCGCTCTTTCACGTGCTTCTCCAGAGCCTTGCAATCATCATCCCAAATCATCTCCCAAGGAATGTTCGAAACGCCCAGAGTGATCTGTTCGTCATGCATTTTCTTCAATACTGCTTTGTAGGTGTTGAAAGTGGAGGGGCCAATGGAGTCAGATGGGTTGGGGAATTCAATGTTAGCAGTGTTCTGCTTGAAGGGCTGGCTGATTTCGTCATACTCATCTTTGGCAAAGTTGACCTTGGGGGCCTCTGCTCGCTTCCTCTTGCCGCCGGTGTTCTTCTTCTTCCTCATTGCTTGGTAAAACATAAATTTGAGAGCCATTTCCTTGCACAAATTCAACTTGTAGGCGTCTGTAGGATACTCGTGTTGGCAGAACTGCTCATACTCCAGCTTCTTGGGCTCGAAGGCTAGGATGGTGTTGTCCGGTCGGTTTCCTTTGCGTTCGTTGGCAACAAATTGGATGCGGCGCCGACAGTACCAGGATTGCGCAATCCTCCAGTGCTGGGAGCGGCAGGTTCCACATTGGCTGTCATGGTCCCTCCTCCCGGTCGCGGTTGAGCAGTAGCGGCCCGTCGCCCATTGTACGAATTCCCCGTCATGGTGGAAGGTTGAAAGTTAACAACAACAACAACAACAACAACAACAAAACAACAACAAACAAACAACAACAACAACAACAAACAACAACAACAACAACAACAACAACAACAACACAACAACAACAACAACAACACAACACAACAACAACAACAACCAACAACACACAACAACAACAACAAACAACAACAACAACAACAACAACACACAACAACAACAACAACAACAACAAAAACAACAAACAACACAACAACAACAACAACAAACACAACAACAACAAACAACAACAACAACAACAACAACACACAACAACAACACAACAACAACAACAAAACAACACAACAACAACAACAACAACAACAACAACAACAATGCAATACACGGCCTCTTAGCCTTATTTCGCGACTCGATCCTAGATAGGGTCTGAGTTCGACTCATGACATAGTCCTTCGCGAATAGTCATTAGAGACAGAATTCTCAATGACCGCTCTAGTCATACTAGGTTGATGATGAAACATCGCTTAGAATTTAGCACGTGGAGTACTTCCACGCTACTAATAAATGCTAGACGAATCTTCCACGCGTTCCGTTTGGGATCGTGGGAGTGAGTAGGATTGCTACGCAACCTACTCTATCACTCTACAGTCTCCCGCGGGAGTCAGATCTACGATCCTTTGATTGTGGATCTCTCTCGTTGATTAGTTTTTCATACTTTCTAATCCTCTCATAACTTTCATTCTCTCAAACTCAAAACATCGAAAGATCTTTACACTAGTTTTTAGCGTAGTGCATTTTGTAACAAACACAATAGCTTTCAGCTACCTCAACCTATTCCTCACCATGAAGATTGCAAAGACGCATACACCAGCTTCGAGTCCAAGCTGCGTGACAAACCAATCCTTCCTCTCATCGACCTCGATGATGAATGCGAAACGACGATTCTCGCTCTAACCTACAAACTTCGCACTATTCCAGCAGATGCTAACAGCGCAAGTACACCTTCAAGTCCAAATCATAATGGATCTGAGACTCCACGTCAAAACATCAAGTGGGCTGGACGTATGGAGAAGGTCTTCGTCGGCTGCCATTGCTACGCCTGCGACGACAAACATAACCTCCTCAAGGAGATGACTTCTAGCTCTGCCAAGAGCAGTTACGAATCTAGCTGTGCAGGCCATCGTGAAATACGTTGGAATGCTTTGCGCCAGATTGCAGTCAACGGGATTGCTCCACGCGATGTACGTGCGGCGAAGACGAAGCCACTTTCCAAGCACGTTTCCAGGCTGCCTGGAACGGAGCAGCTCAGCCTGCTTTGGACGACGCTGACATTACGTTTGGCATAAATGCCTGTATCGAAGCGGTCTGTCCCTACAAGGCGCTTGAAAAGCAGAAAACGCTTCATGCGCCGCAAGATGCGTAAGCCTGCTGATATGTCTACTCGGGCTTATGTCAACAACCTCAGTCGGATGAACACCGATGAACTTCCTCGTCTACCACCTTTTGGACCCAACCAAACGTTGAACCATGACGAAGTCATTGACATTGTTTGTCATGGAATTCCACGCTCGTGGATGAAGAAGATGGACGAACACGACTTCGATCCTTTCTCAGCTCCTATCGGAGAAACCATTGGATTCTGCGAACGCATGGAGTCCTCCGAAGACTTTGACCAGGATAAATTGTATC
>CAICTM010000274.1:0-82129 GCA_903772945.1 Seminavis robusta
AAAAAAAGAGAGTGCATCAGTGCAAGATTTCAAGACAGCCTTTCCCGCCAAGGCAAGGTTGGTTAGAATCATACTGGCAAACAGGATGTTGCGTCAGATCCCCATTGGCATAAATGAGTCTGACACCATTGACTGTGAGGTCCGAAGATTGCATTCCACACTTCTTGAACTAGAGTCTGTGTCGAATACGAGCTGTATTGTGTGGTATTGCTAATCATAGATAACTATATTGTACGAGAGTCTAGAGGAGGAGAATCACGTGTTAACGATCTGGAAATAGTACATGACAGGGATAACCGCTACAATACATACATACACAAGACCGGGAACGCCAAATCGCACACCACAAAGCGGAAGGGTTATACATAGTTGATAATTGCATATAAACTTAATAATAAGAATTACATGAATATATTACTGCATGGAAATAAAACACTTTTTAATCTGTCGGGGCTGATACTCCTGAAAGAGGACTTTCATGCCAAATGCGCCCAGCCAAGGAACTGAAAATAAGACGCTTCTAACGATATACACGATCAGTAAATTACATGTCCCTGACTACAGTCAATAACATAATTCACCCAACTACAGGTCAAGATCACCGAGAGGAGATGCTACAAGTCCTTGAAGCAATGAAGACGCCGAAATCCAAAGATGAGCATTGGACTAGTCAGAGTGGAGAATAGAAGACTGTGGAATCCTTCAGTCTTCTTGCATGCCAATTAGATAGGCTGTAGTGTGGTTGAGTTTCAGATGGTCGTCACATGAAAACCCTGAGGCATAGGGTGCTTGAGGTTCCTTTCCCAGTCCATCTGAGCCGATCGTCCAGGCTCCAGTGTGGTTGATACCTCAATCAGGGGCTTCTGTAAGCTTGGTCTTTTCTTTGTTTCCCAAGTGCTGGAGGAGCTCTGAACTGAACTGCGGTCAATGGTGCTGCAGTCAGGTTGGTTGATAGTGGCTCAATGGGATCTGGTTCAAAGAAAGCTTGGACAATTCCTCTAGGCTGAAGAATGGCGCTGGTACTGTTGAAGGAGTTGAAGATAGATGATGATGAAGATGCTGAAGCAGAGGAAGCGTCGTCAAGGTCCATCAATAGCTGATGAAATAGGAGGCAGTGAAACAACAGGTCAACACAGTCAACAGAGGAGCAGCAGTGGCAATGGCAACAGGAGCGACAGTGGCAACAAAGACCGGCAACAAGAAGAGGAGCGCGGTGGATACTAGTCAATCGAGTCAATCGAAGCTGGAGCTATTATGAGCTTCTTCGGGATCGATGAATCCATCAGCGGACGAGCGAGTCTTTCAAACGAGTGAGTCCGCGAGCGAATCTTCGTTTGAATGGTCCGCGAGCGAATCTTCGTTGAATGGTTCGAACGACCAACGCAAGCCAGTTATCTCAAGCCAGGCAAAACGACCAATGCCAGTCCTAGGTAGACTGAGCTGTTGTTATCGATCGCACTTGTTGTATCGATCGGCAGTTTGTTGTTTTCGATACGTACGTAACCCGAGCGATGGATCGTCGTTCCGTGTTCAAAACAACATCGGTGTACCTCTCCGTCGAGTTAATGAAAAAGTGAGGAACTGAAGCATGACTCAATAAAGACTTAAGTCCGGTGATTCGAATCCATAATAGAGGGTGAAATGGCTCCCGAAGCATGACTCAATGCATGACACACAGGCCGAGCCTATTATCGCAGTTGAGCTCATTTTTCGATAATTCTGTTAACTTGGATCGATCTGTTAACTTGGATCGATCGATTCGCGACCGATGAGATGATGCATGCTATCACGGATAGGAGTCCACCGTATAACGTAGGCGATCCTCATCGCGATTCTCGCGATCGCGACCTCTGTTGTCGCGACAGATGAGATGATGCATGGCTATCACGGATAGGAGTCCACCGTATAACGTATGCGGATCCTCATCGCGATTCGATCAACGACAGGATGAAAGGTGGACTCCTGTAGGAGTCCATGGTTGCGATTGCTTACGAGCGAATCACCAAAAGAGGAGGATTGCTTACGAGCGAATCCAAGGGAATTAAGTTGCAATAAGGGGAAGGACTACCGATGAAGATAATGAGAGGAAACTCAGGACTCTGCATCAAGGGATAGCTCATTCCATTGACAACCATAAGGGATAGACATATAAGAATAAGAATGAGTGACATCTCATAACCTCGCATGCTACCATGCGACAATACCATTGTGGATTGTCTAATCTAACGATCTAAGAGATGTAAAGTTTGTATTTCCAAATAAGTGAGCAGTTATTGATTATTTCTAGAATAAGCCTGCTAATTGTAAAGCTGTAAAGCTGAATTGTAAGCTGTATCCCGTCGCACGTACCAGCTTGGATTTCCGTGCCGTCTTCCATACGCACTGCTTTCGTGGTAAACCTCGGCATCGACCGTGGAAGGACGGGCTTGGTTCGACCGACTGTATCGATAAATTCATCCAGCCCCTCGGTTGTGGTATGGTCGACCATTGGATCCAATGAGCACGCAACCAGAAGCCAGTTCATAGCGGGAATGGTGACATCTTGATTGGCGTAGACGATTTCGACCAGCGTTTGACTTTTAAAAGTGGTCCCATGTTAGAGGCCACTTAGGCTTGGCCTTGGCCATTTCGTCGAATCGACGCTTGAAAAAAAACTGAACGTCTAATAACGGATTCAGACGAGATGTGCTTGAGGACTCGGGTATTTCCCACAGTCAAGTCTGCTCACCGGCCACACTGGCCTCCTGAGAGGGTGCGACGCCTGTTAGCTATGTAAGGATTTGTACACTGAGGTCGGAGCCATGATTCACCACAAATCATGAGCTCTTTGTTGAAGAGAGTTGGGGTTGGTAAAGAAGTTTGAGGGGGTAGGAGGGGTAAGGAAAAAGGAATCGACGCTTGAGATCCTGAAGTACACGTGCACTCGAGTCTTTCAACGCGGACCTCAGAATCCTCTCCCAGTTCTTATTGAAGCGTTTCAATGTCTTGTTCAGTTCGGTGGGGAGGATGCGATAAGGGATGCGCTTGGCGTATGGGTTGTTGAACACATTGGACATGAGGATCGCAGCATCAATACTGAGAGACTCCAGGTCTTCTTCATTTCGGGATGTGAAGGACTTTTCAAAGACCAAAATGAAGAATGAAACGGAGAGGTAGCTTGTCTCCAATCACCTGATTGGGACGGGCTCTCCGGTGCCATTTAGCTTTTCCAAGGTCTGTGCCGGTGGCGGATCAAATCATCAACCAACAACTTTGCGTAGTCGGCATCGGGCGCGAAGAGAGGCTGGAAGACATATTTGAGGTGACTCCAACGAGCGTCACGACTGTCGACGGTACCGAGACAACTTCCCATCCATCGTTGAAACAAGTCACCCAAACCTAGATCTGAATGCCGTCCAGTTTCCTTGATCCAAATTTTCTTGCATGCATCCGTCGAACGAAGGCAGAGCAACCCAGTGTTCTTGTCATAGAGTATTCCAGGATTGGAGGAAATTTTCTGATAAGGCAAGCAAAGGCTCTTCGAATGGTCTCCCTCCCGTTGCTTGGAGAAATCCGGCGAGCCAAAGGCCAAACGGCAAGAGCCACGACAGCGTTGAGCAAACACAAAAGCAAAAGCGCCAGGGATGCCTCCATGGCCGTGTCAATGAAGGCATCCTTCAGAAAGTCTATCAACCCCCCAACCCTGCAGGTGCCCGCTTCTTTCCATTGGTACTGACGAAATGCAGGCTCAGACAGATGCCATGTTCGAATGCATGGGATATCCCATGCCCAGCTCACGATTTGCTTCCTCGTTGGAACTTTGGTGGGCTTGGATTCCCCAAGCAGGGTTTTGGTTTCCGAACAGGCCGCCTCCTCAAGGATACCAGTTCCGGCGAGGATCCGGCGTGGTTTAACCAGGGATACAGCTATCCAACCGCCCCCGGAGATGAGATTTGAATTTCGAAAATTTGGTACTAACAACGACACGGTACCTGGTATACCGGTACAGGAGACGATGTGAGGGTAGTGCAAGGCTTGGAACCCAGGTAAAAGAAAGAGGACAGAACGAGAACAAGTAGTGGAGAATTTATGTATGACATAGTGATAATGATGACTGACGGTCTGATGATCAACTGGAGTGGACTTTCATGTGGGCTTCTTGTCTGTTGTCTGTTGTTCTCTTGAAACCTGGGCTTTTGGATCTTCGTATCTTTGTGGAGCGCGCTGACGCTATTAATACAATATTTTTGAAGGAGAATTACGTCTCATGGAGACCACGCTCCTTTTAGTTACCCCCTCAGTTGCACTCTGAAATCGATTTGCCGGCGTTTACTGTGTAAAATAGAGTAGCCGCACTTCAGTTGCAGAATCAACGGTCATGTGTATCGTTAAGTAACAAGTTCCCTTTCGAAAGATATAAATTGATCGAAGTTACTAAGGTTAAAGTTAAACAGTACCGGTACTATCCTCTCACGTGGCAAGTCCATTATTGAAGGCGCAGCACTGACTTCTCTCCCTCATTGAATTCCTATGGTAAACAGGAGAGACATACCAGCTTGGCCGACAACAATGGCTGCAGTTGCGGCGGATCGATCGATCGATCGCAATGAGGTAAGCCTATTATCAAGAGTGTTAATTGAAGGTACAGCACTGACTTCTCTCCCTCATTGTATTCCTATGGTAAACAGGAGAGAATTCCAAGCTCGGCCGTCAACAGGTGAGTTGTTTCGATCGCACCTCTACCGGTACCGTATTATCAAGCCTCACTCAAGCCGGCTGTCTCTGGTGCAGAAGCGAAAGCCATCCCTCATTGAATCCTATGGACCATGGGATGGCAGTCAGTTCTCGGCCCATGACGACCAAGTTGGTGCAATTTGAAAAGCAAGAGTAAGTCTCCGGTCGTCTGCAGTTGAGCACAGAAAACAAAACTCATATCTATTTGTTGTTTTCTCTGCTGCACTGCTGACGGCCGATGAACTACCATTGTTGAGTCCTTTTCGAACCAACGAACGATCGCTATGCTACCGCTCCTACAGAGGAGACTGTTAACTCCAGCCCTGCCAACAGCATGAACGAACGTCGTCGAGTCATTGAAGAGGCAACAGTTAACCGGAGGAGGCTACACGACAACACACAAGAGAGTGGATCCTCCTACCGGATTCATCCCTCCTTGTTATTTTCTAGTATTTTGGTGGTGATTTCTGTGTTCATACCCATTTTCCCGTTGGAACAGTGCTTGTGGAGCCTGGATTGACAATATTCTTGTATTCATTTTAATGGTGAGACAATGGAGCGTAGCTAGCAAAACCGAACCGGAGTGTGTTCGGTACTGTTGCCAATGTCACCGATTGATGTAACTCTACGGTAACTGCGGCTACAATGGCTGGATTGACAATATTCGGTTGTGCATGTATTCGTCATAAGGATTCAATGCAAGGTACCAGTAACGGAGTGTAGCCAGTAAAGCGGAACCTGAGTGTGTTCGGTACTGTTGCCACTGTCACCGATTGATGTAACTCTAATGTAACTGGCTACAATGGCTGGATTGACAATATTCGGTTGCACATGCACGTATTCGTCATAAGGATCCAATGCGAGGTACCGGTAACCGTAGCGAGCAAAGCCGAACTTTCGGTACTGTTGCCACTGTCGTCGATGTAGCTAGACCGCAGCCGGCTACAATGGCTGGATTCATAATGTTCGGTTGTGCATGTATTCGTCATAAGGATCCAGTGCAAGATACCGGCAACGGAGTGTAGCCAGCAAAGCGGAACCTGAGTGTGTTCGGTACTGTTGACACTGTCGCCGATGTAACTGTACGGTAGCGGGCTACAATGGCTGGATTGACAATATTCGGTTTTGTGCATGTGTTCGTCATAAGGATCCAATGCAAGGTACTGGTAACAAAGTGTAGTGAGCAAAGCCGAACTTTCGGTGCTGTTGCCACTAGCTATATGGCAGCTGGCTACGATGGCTGGATTGAGAATATTCGGTTGTTCGTGTATTTGTCATAAGGATCCAATGTGAGGTAACCGTAGAGAGCAAAGCCGAACCTGAGTGTGTTCGTTACTGTTGCCACTGTCACTGATCGATGAACTCTACGGTAGTTGGCTACGATGGCTGGATTGACAATGTTCGGTTGTGCATGTATTCGTCATAAGGATCCAATGCAAGGTACCGGTAATGGAGTGTAGCCAGTAAAGCGGAACCTGAGTGTGTTCGGTACTGTTGCCACTGTCACGGATCGATGTAACTCTCTGCCTACGGTACCGTAGCTGGCTACAATAGCTGGATTGGGATCCAAGTAGCCAAGAAACTGAGGAAACAGGAGACAAACGCTGAAAAAAAGCCGAATTCCCAAGGTATGGTAGGAAGATCCAGAGACAGATTACTGTTTAGCTTGTGTAAGGGGGGGGTTAGAGTAGGTGGATTATCTTCTGATTCGCTTGCTATGGTAGCAGCTAACCCACAACCCACAACCCACAAAAATCACCCCACTAGAGGGGTGGTAGAATTTTGTGGGTTCACTTTTGTGGGTTGTGGGTTGCTCAACCCACAAAATTAATTAAGGAATTTAGTGAAAAGGGTTGGTTTTGTGGGTTCAACACCTATCCCATAGGTGTAAATGTGGGTTCAACTACAATCCCTTAGGTGTAAACGTGGGTTCAACTCCGGGCCCATAGGTGTAAACGTGGGTTCAACTGATCTATAATTACACAGTATTTAAAGGATGTTGTCTGATTTATTTAGAGGACGTTGTCTATTTCTACAAGATTTTCTAGGTCTGCAATGAGGTCCAAGACAAGGCCAGACTAAAGGAGCTACAGTACTAAAGGAATGTCCATCCCTTGGAAGAACCTTTATGGTTGATGGAGAAATTGACAATGCATGTTGGATTAGAGTAGGGAAATTATCTAGATGCATACTGCCATTGGACCAACTTCAGACCCCACGTCTGAGCCATCAGAAGACAAAGTCTACAAAAGGGGGATTTCTACAAATGTTACGGGTCTCTACCGGTACCTACCGGTACCTGAGGGGTGCACCTCGGCGGCAAAAAAAACTGCACCTCCATGGTGGGCACCTCCGCGGCAAATTTTTCTGCGCCTCGGCGGCAGATAACTGCACCTCCACTGAAATCTGCACCTCTGGGGCGGGCATCTTGGTGGCAATAAACCTGCACCTCTAGGGTCAGCAGCTCGGCAGGGCACACCTCCATGGCTGGCACGGTACGCACCTCGGTGGCAAAAGTCTGCACCTCTAGGTCACTCAGCGGTCGGCGGCAAAAGTCTGCGGGCATCTCGGTGGCAACAATCTGCACCTCCTCCATGGTAAGCACCTCGGTGGCAACGACCGGTACCTCAAACAATTACGGCAATAGAAATCTTCCACTACGTATATGTGTATACGTATTCGTTTATTAAGTATCGCTTTGATAATACTAGTACTATCCATTCCTTCCTCCCTACCTTCCTCTTGCCTGGCTGTCCAGTAGGTTTGTTCTTCTTCTTGTCTAGCTAGCCTGGCCTATCATAGCATAGCTAAGTCTGTCTGTCTACAAGACCCGCATCTTGTCCAAGTTTTCTTCCAACGTTTCTTCTCGTGCAAAGAACAAAATATTGGCTCCATTGTCTTGCAGTGGATCTTCCCACGACGCTTCTGCAGTGGGTGGCACAACGGCCACAATGGCCGTTTCATCGCAAAACAAAATATGCAAATTGTAATTGCGGACATTGTTTTCGACTCCGGCCGTAATGCGATTGCCGGTCCCATCAATCATGGAATCGTACGTGACGGACAGTTCTGAAAATGTACTGCCATCGCCGTTGTATTCGACATTGCGTTTTCCAATTTTACCACTTCCTTCCAATGTGTTGCGGGCATTGGGAAAGGGTCCAATAATGCGAATGACTTCGAGGACTTCGACTCGTGACTTTCCAAGCGCACTGAGGTAGACTTCTTGCAATCGCGCCAATGGTACCTTGTGCAATCCCGTACCCATGTGACAAATGGCATTATCCGATCCAACCCATGCCAATCGATAGTCATATCGTGTTTGTCCGGCAAGCAATTGTCGTAGATTGGTATTGGCATTGGGCAATGCAATGAGTTGTCGAATGGGTTTTAGAATGTCATTCATATCGGCCGTCTTTTTATTGGCTTGTTTGGATGTGTCCAAGACGTCGTTGAGTTCTGCCACCAAAGAGCGCACGAGTTCCTTGCGCTGTTCGTCTTGTTCGTTTTGAAGGGATTTCTGTTTTTTGGGAGACGCTCGTTTGCCTTTTTTATTGCTAGTAGGGGTATCCTCTTCCTCGTCCTCTTGAAAGGACGTAAAAGTAGTGGCACTGGCAGTGCTCACGGCTGTTGAGTCTTCTTGGATATCATTATCTTGTTCTTGTTGTTGTCCCGATGCCCACTCTTGCAACAGGGGTGAAATGGCGGAAGCGGCAGTGGCATCGTCCTTTTTGGACGAATTCTTCTTTTTATTGCTGCTGCTATTGTTGGCCAATCGCTTGGATCTCTTTTTGGGTTGCGTGCGACGCTTGGAGGATGACGACGAATCGCCCGCCACATCGACAATGGATCCCAGATTGCCTCGTCGTTTGGCCAAATTCAAGCAGCTACTACTAGATGTAGTGGGTACTAATGGCCGAGTCAGTAGTGGAGATGAAGGAGACGACAAAAAGGCCGAAGCACAGCCCAGCAACACTGCAAACACCAACCCAGTGAGCCATTGCAACCGATGTCTTTGTATGGACGCCATGATGAGAGATACTTGGTCAAACACGGGAGTCTTTAGACTATGGAAGTTGCCGTGGCTTCTTGAGAGATGTCACCAACAGTGGAAGGGACAGCCTCGAAGAGGAGATGAAGCTGATTCATTCGTCCTTCTTCAATTTGTGAGGATGAGGATGACGTCAGTCAAGTTGTGTGACGAGTGACAGTCCCATTTGATAGTGAATGACATTTTCCACGGAAGCCGTTGTCACAGCTGTAGGATTTTGGATCTTTTGGGCTTGGAAGTGTGACCATCCATCGGTTCTCTTGCTCTGAGGCCTTGCCTTCCTGCTTCTTTGACACCTGTAACCTCCTGAGTGGTACCGTTCCAGTTGTAAAGTACCATACTCTCAGCAACAGTAACAGCTCACCTTATTGCGCCAACTACCAGCTACTAGCTAGCTAGATACTCGTCAACAACATAAAACACAAACCAGCTCTCTTTGACAAAGGCTTCGACATCCATCGATCGATCTTCAGCAAACTAAAGCAAAAGCTGCAAGATGAAACTCCCCAACGCATCGGATCCGTCTCATGCCGACGATCTGAATGCGGAATTGCTGGAACAGCTCTTGTCGGACAAACCACGGCCTCGCAAATCGTCGCTCGACTTTCAAGCGGAAGCCCATCAAAAGGGGTCTTGGCTGACGCCCAACGCCAAACCACCCAAACCACAACGACGCGATGCACAACAACAGCAACAGCAGCAACAACCCGCCATGATTGCTACAAGAGCGCGTGGAAGTGGAATTCCACCCCCGCGCAAGTTGCAATTGGAAGATTTGCAAGACATGACGCAAGACGAAGTCATGCAGGCACTCTATCAAGATCCCGATTTGGCCGAACAAGTGGCGCAAGCGCAAAAGGAGCAGCAACAACAACCGCCCAAACGTCAAAAGACATCCACCAGTGGCAAACGATCAAGGCGTAGCAGTTCTTCTGGTAGTACTAGTAGTAGTACTACCGAATCATCGTCGTACAACCATTTGCGAGATCGCATGGAATCGGGCAATGTCCCTGTCCTGCAGTGGGTTGTCATCTTGGTCCTCTTGGGATTGATGCTCTATCAGTTGCGCAAGATTTTGACACTTCCACCACCCAACTCGCAACAAAGACACAACAGTTCCAAAGGAGGAGGAGGAAAATCCAAACCCAAACATATCAACAGCAAGACAAACAATAAGGCCAAAAAGGAACACAAGCCAGGCAATAAGGGAAACAAAGCAGCCAAGGAAAACAAAACCAGCAGCAACAACAAGACAAACAGCAAGGCGAATACTAGCAACAACAACGCCAAGACAAACAGTAGCAAGGCAGATGGAAACAAGAAAGTAGCTAGCGTCAAGCAACCTGACAACAACAATGTCCAAAAGACCAAAAAGAAAAAGAACAATGCGGAACAGAAAGTAACAAAGGACCCACCAGCCAAGAAGCAAGAGGTGACAAAACCAAAACCACAAGAGACAAAACCTGAGCCAAAGAAACCAAAAGAAACTCCCGAGCCAGAGAATCCGACTTCAAGTAGTCCAAACAAAACCGAGAAAGAATCTCCTGTTCCTTCGACGTCGGACAATATGGAAACTGCCGAAACGACAACACAAGTAGCAGAGATTGCACCCCCAGCGAGCAACGACAATGAGCACGCTGATGAAGACGACGATGGCTTTCAAGTGGCAACCAGCAAGAAGAAGAAGAAAAAGGGAAAGAACATCCAAAGTGCTCCAGCACCTACGCAAACAACTCCTACAACTGAATCCAAAAAGGTCGAGGAGAAAACTGCTGCTACATCCGAGCCCCCTACTGCTCCTTCCAAGAAGACGGACAGCCAGAAAGTCAAAGCCAAGAATACGGACAGCCAGAAAGTCGCACCACCGGCGGCGGCAGAAGATACAGTCAAGAGTGATGCTGCATTGGCATTGCAACTTCAGCAAGAAGAACAGCTACGACTGCAAGCTTCCGTCGCCAACAATGACGGCGACGGTGATGGCGATTCATGGGCTCAAGTTCCCAAACGCAATCGTCGAAACAAGGGCGGGGCTACTGCTACTACTACGACAGCTACTAACAATGGTATTACAGCTTAGGCTACAACGAACGAACGAACGAACGAAGAAGAAAGCAGAATGGATGGACGAGTTTTCCGTGGAACATGCGGAATCTATGGCTAGCTAGCTAGTTCAAAAAGACGTGTATTAATTTTAAATTAGATGTTTCGTGTGTACGTACATGTACATGCCGTGTCATACAAAGCTATCTATTGATTGTCTACCCCAGACCAGCCACCTCCTCCAGGCAACATTCCAGGTCCACCTTCGAGCCCTGCCGCCCCGCACTCCTGGTCAGCCAATCTTCAGACCACGCTGCCTGACACCTCCAACGACAGGACCAAGGCAATAATAGGGCATGGTCCAAGGGACAGCATCTGAACACACTCTAGCTTCGATACGGTAGCTAGCTAGCTAGCTACTGAGAAACAACCGGTACCAGGTGGTAGCTAGCGAACTACACGTTACTCTGCCACACCACCAGGAAGGTCCTGCTTTTCATCATCTGAAATCCAATTCATCATTTTCATCACCAATTCATCACAATTTCATCACTAGGCCATTTTTTCATCATCATTCAACCAAAATCATCTCATAGTCAGATTTTCATCACCATTCATCACAATTCATCACCACCTATAGTAAAACAGTAGTACAGTGGTACATTTTCATCACTATTCATCACCAGTCATCATAGATTCATCATTTTCATCACTATTCACACCAATTTTAAAACGCATATCACACATAAAAAGTTCACATACCAGTACAGTTCATTTTCATCCCTATTCATCAAATCACCAAAAATTCATTGAGGGCGGCACGTTCGGGCACAAGCACAAGTAACTGGTGGTCCTTTTCCAAATAATGAAGTCAACAAAAAGTCCGGCGGGTGGAGGGGCACGGCCTGTTTATGCATGCAAGTCTCGGCATTATTGAATATTCGAAAGTTCAGAGGGTTCCTGGTGTTTCGTGGCTCTCTAATCTCTAACTGAGACTGTACGATTCGATTCTTGCTGAAGAGATAGGAAAAGTCAACATCGTTGCGGACGTGGTCGATGCCGTCTTCAGCGGGCCAACGAAGGGTTTCGTCCACCCTCCACCAGCCACGTGGTGTCGAAAGCCTTTCGACTGAGACTCGAAAGGAATTTTAATGCACAACTCGAACAAATCTCTACACCCCATCCTCACCATAGCTCCCTCTCTAGCTAGAGATCTAAGCCCTACGAATAGCCAGTAACCACTCCTTGACTATGAACAACGAGGTGAAGCCCAAGATACAGGACATGATAGACCCGCAAAAGAACTCACTACCAGAGGAATTCCCTGATGGTGATCTGATGACAGACAAAGAACTCTCTCCTGGATTCTGGTACTATGGCAATTTTCCTGGATTAGAAGATGCTGTTGCGGATAAGAAATCAGCCAAGAACACCATTACTACGACTGAGGTTGATCTAAAGAAAGCAAGAAGCCCTGATGCTGAGGACCAATCATTGGCTGGTACAGAGAAAGTTGAGGAATACCCCACACCAAATCCTGCTACCGGTGATGGTGACGCAATCTTGCCAGTGCCTTCTGTGTCCCAGGCAATTACCGAAAGACAGGAAATCACACCCGGTGCATACTTGTTTGAACATGGGACATTCAGGACGGCAGCGGAAGCAAATACTAACAACCTGGATGGTTTTGATTGTGGGGATAACCATGACCACCAAAGGACTCATGCATCTGAACAGCTAGCAACCAGCAGAAATTTTCTAGCAGTTGCCAATTCGGTTGAAGAAGTGGACCCACACAGTCTTCAACAAGCCAGACCATCAACAGCAAGAAATGCCACAAGAGAGCGAATGGATAAGCACTGGGTTGCAATTTGCACATTTTCGGGGCTTGTGTCGATGGGAGTGCTTGTGCTTTTGATTGTATTTCTTGTCTCAGACACTCATCAGTCTGGTGCAACTAACCAACCAACGGTAGTTCCGTCGATGGCCCCAACCTCACTGGAACCATCTCTTCTATCTTTACTTCCAGATCATACTATCAAAGCAGTGGAAGACAAAGAGTCGCCACAATACAAGGCATTGGAATGGCTTCTTGATGATCCCCATGTCTACGAATATCCAGACTGGAGGATCCGTCAGAGGCATGCGCTAATGACTGTCTTTTATGCCACTGCCGGTCCAACCAAGTGGCTAAACAATACAGGCTGGGGAAGCTACAGCATGCATGAATGTGAATGGTTTCAGAATCAAGAGTATGGCCTCAAGACAATCCTGCAGAATCTTTACCCTGGATACCTTTCAGGCTTTTTGGAGCCGATGCCTCACAACAAATGTGACAACCAAGGTTTGTATCAGCATCTGTGGTTGGACTCAAACAACCTCGTGGGTTCTCTGGCAGAAGAAGTTTTCAGCCTGACCTCCCTGCAATCCATGTCAGCTGGTGTCAATAAACTACATGGTACAATTTCCACTTACATTGGGCAGCTGAGTGACTTGAAGGGAATTTCTATTGTCTCTGCAGAGCTGTCTGGATCAATGCCAAAGGAAATGGGTGACTTGCCGTCTTTGGAAATCATTTTCTTATTCGACAACAAGCTCCAAGGATCAGTACCAGACGAAATCTGGCACCTCCCAAACATAGACACCATTTCAATTGGACGAAACGCCAACCTGCAAGGAAGTATTCCCTCAATTGTAGGGAATCTCCAGAAGTTGAGACACCTAGTGATTGATGGTTTGGATTTCTCTGGTAAGGCTTCGTCAAAATGTATGTCAATGTTAGCAGTAGCAGCTGCTTCCACTGAACCGCTAATTCTTCTAATTTCTTGTTGGCAAAGGAACCCTTCCAACAGAGCTGGGCCAAGCTACATCTCTAGAATGGCTGGTCTCAGTCGGTAATAGGATCACGGGCACCCTGCCAAGTGAGCTTGGAAATCTCTCAAGACTTTGGATGATGGCCGCTTATGGTCTACAAGGGTCTGTCCCCACAGAGCTTGCAAATCTTTCATCTTCACTATACATTTTGGATCTTAGGTGGGGTTCACATACAGGCACCGTTCCATCTGAACTGGGCCTGCTTCCACTTCTCCACTTCTTGGGACTTTCCTCGAACCAACTATCTGGTACCATTCCCAATGAACTCTCCCATCTTTCAAATCTACGTCATCTCAGATTGGGAGACAACTTTTTCTCTGGTGGAATCCCTTCTGAAATTGGGATGCTGACATCGCTGGAATGGTTTTCCCTGAGAAACAATTCTATCAGTGGAACGGTACCAGAGGAGCTGGCTTCCCTGGGGGAATCCCTTTACACTTTTCATATTGAGGGCAACCCACTGCTTTTTGGTTCAATTCCAGACTCTCTTTGTGTCATCAATGGTACTTGTGACTTTAAATGGTTTGAACAATGCATTGGGCCCTCTGGACGAATGTTTGACTGCACAGAGCAGTTGTGTGGTTGTGACTGCTCCTGCTGAACCAATGTGCCATTGACTCCAAAGTTCATGAGGAGTTGATTTGGAAGAGGTGCAATGTGAACGATGGACTCATAAGGTCTTTTGGTATCTCTGACACGAATACGGCATGGGTGGCTCAAGGAAGACATAGTTAGATATCAGGTAGATGTGGTAAACATGTTATTTCATGTACATGTAAATATTCACATACAAATGTAACCATAGACCTCCGATTTACCTGAATTACCAATACCATACTTTTTACTGGCTTCAAGTCATTTGGATGATGGTTTGAACACCGGTGAGGGTCATTTGTCGGAACGAAGTCTACAGCAAGATGAAGACGGCAACCACCCTCGTTACTGGACATACAATTCGTCGCTGGAGAACGATACGAAGGCAAGCTGAAGATGTTCGTATGTGTTGCAGGGTGGTTTCAAGACACAAAATTGCGTCCTTTCCCAAAGCCCTGGCTTCCTTGAAACTTGAAACATATCGTATCACTTCCTGAACCGACCAGTCATGATCAAACTGACCTTTTTCCTTTTTAACCTCGTGCTTGTGGCCACCAATGCTGGGGCTGGTGCAGTCGAGGGCCACTCTCTTCGTTCTGGTGCTGGCGGACAACGCCAGCTCGGTACTCAGGATGATATCATCGACTATACGCCCACAACGGTCGTCACTGATGATGCCGCTATCGACTTGGATCAAGCATTGTTTGAGAGTGAGCTGGATAAAATCAACGATGAAGGCTTTGAAAACGCCTTCCACGTCTACACGCTTGGTGCATTTTCCCAGTCCTATGCTACTCTGACGTTGAACAGAGGCTTGACTTTTGATGTGCCTGAAGGAACAGATATTGATGGGAACAACACTGACGGCAACTATGTCCGAGGTAGGACCATGAAGGCCGCCAATGCCGGCGCAACTACGCTGAAAGTGAGGTATCATGTCTATCCGGTGCAAAGGGCTTGGACTGCCTGTCATGTTGGGGGCAACCCAAATCCAAACTTCCAACGATGTTATGCTCCAACTGGCACGATCGAGATTGATGGCATGGGTCTGTATGAATACTCGTACAACCAAGCCGCTGCGAACAACAACACTCAAACCTTGCAGACGCTAAGTGCAGACCTAAAGAAAGACGACCCTGGTGTCACGGAAAAGATCAGCAGCAGTGACACCTTTCAGAAGTTCTATGACTACTACGGAGTGCCAGACTACGGAAACCAAGGTATGGATACGAGTTTGTTTTCTTTCATTTGTACTCCCTGGGATTGTCTCCTCACTTCATTCTCACACACTCCCTCGTCTTCACCAATGGCAAGTGATTTTGACGGCTTTCTTCAAAACAGCCACCCACGACTTCAAGAATGGTGACTTCTACTTCTACAACTACAAGCTCGACGGAAGGGCAGGTGCGTCTTTTTTATTGTCTTCAAACGGTCGTACTCCAAATGTTAACTAGCTGCTCACTTTGTTCTCTTTCTCACGGCTGTACCCTGACAGAGGCCGCCAAGCGAGCTACGATCTACCTGAATGTTTGGATGGCGGTGGTTCTTGAAATGGAGCACGCCGTTCACATGTGTGAAAAGAATGACCCCACAAAGCCCAAAGATCTCCAACTGTATGCTTGGGACAAGGCTGTGGCCTTCTACACAGGTTCAGTTGCCAAGCAAGCCGACGGAGAGTTCTTCAAAGGGCACACTCTCTACACACTAGCAGAGGAGCAGTGCCTGTTCAGTGGTACCTGCACGGATGCAGTGGAGATCGTCAGTGGCCAGAAGGTGCAAAAGACACATGCTGATGTCAACCTCAAAATTTTCAACTATTTCAATTCGGGGCAGCGAAGCTTGCTGGACGGAGACTGCGGCGCTGCCAAGGCGGATGCCATGTCCGTCATTCATCAGATGCAAATTCCTTTGATTCAAGGTCTCATCCGCTATGCCTATGCGATGGATCTTGGCTACCAATCGAATGACGCCAGTCATGACTTCGAGGCAGCCGGAGCTGTGTTCTCAGCCGCAGTCCTCCCCTTGATCCACCATTGCGATGCAACCGCAGCCCAGTCCATTTACCAGAATATGAGAGTGGCCAATGGCGTCGGAACAACCAGCTACGATACTGTCATGACTCTGCTGGAGAAGAATCTTGACTGCTTGGGCGTCACATGCGATGAGCTCGGTGGCGTTATGGATATTGCCAACAGCGACCGGATCTACATGCCTGGGGGCGAGCCATGTCACCACCCGGATGCCCCACCAGCAAACAATGATCCAGCTACCGTGGCCAACACCGCTGCCCCCACACCCAACAACAACGTAGCAGCCACCGTCTACACGAGCGATCCTACCGGTGGTCCCAATGTGAAACTGGCCGTGGGTGTGACTTTACTGCTCGTCGTGTTGGCCTTGGTTGTCGCAGTGGTTGCCAGCAGGGCCAGAAACCAAAAGGAGTTTGATGGACCTGCACATGATAACGAGAAGGAATATGTCTAGGTATCGCAGGAGCGCAGTTGGCACTCTCCAGGATACTTGCCAGCAAAGCAAAACAAAATAATGAACATACATAGAACTTAGATGAAGCAGTTATATGAACTCCATGTCGAAGGAATCATTGCGAAACGACGTCGGGCTCTTTTCAGTGCAAGCCTAGCAACTTTGACCCCTACATGAAGGCTGAACGTACGTGAGTCAAGGGGGACGAAGAGTTCCTATTGCCTTCATAGTAATTCAATCCATCAATAGCTAGCAAAACCTACGTCGAAGTAGTACAAGTAACATGATGAACCGTCTATAATCAGTTAGCCAGTTAGCCATCCAAACAAACCGCCTCCTCCCGATTGCTTGGGTTGTTGCTTTTCGATTTCCTCCTCTAGCTCATCCACGGGAAAGTTCCCACCACAGTATTTCCAAGCCGTATCATAAAAGACGGACTTGCAGGGCATCGGGATGGGTCTCGGTGGATTGTCCACCAGCGAGCCTCCTGTACCAGGATCAAACTCTTCCAATCGCATCCACAAGGGACGGTCTGTCCCCACAGTAGTGAATCCACCCGTGGCCGTTCCCGACGACTTTTGTAGAAACAAGGCCGCCTTCCATCGCACTTCCAGTACCGCCAATTCGTGTGTTTGCAAGTCCTCCAATTCTTGCAAGTAGGCATCAATTTCTTGTTCGTGTTGCTTGTCGCGCGTGTCACAGGCCGCCAATTCTTCCGTGGCTCGTTTGGTCAACGTCATGGCTTGTTTCCACAATGCCTTGGCGGATGCCGGTTGGTGTAGATTCACCAGATAGACCTTGGCGAGTTCACAGCATCGCAATGCTCGAATGCGCAACACGTGGGCATTGGCTTCTTCATCTTCCTGATCAATTTGCGCGATTGCTTGTGCATTTTGCAACAAGGCATCGTAGACATGAACGCGTTCGGCATCCGAGTGACATTCGGCGAGCCGCTCTTGATTCTTGTGCAAACTCTTGTTTAGTTTTTGATACTGAAAGTATCCTGCCAAGGTTCCCAATTCTTCCTTTTTGGCATTGACAGCAGGTCCCGATTGGATGCTCTGATAGCGTGCCAATTCCTCTTCAATAACGGCAGTGGCATCATCGTACAGCGACAGCAAGGAAAGAAAGGACGATTCCGTCTCCTTGCTCTCAGAAGGTTGTTGCTTTTGCAGAGCTTCCGCCTTGAGATGGAGGACACATAGATCCTTGTAGGGGTCCAACGGGACATGTTTGCCTCGGAAGTGAATGACAATTTCCGATTCTTGTTCGACTGCTGTAGTAGAAGTGGCGGCGGTTGTTTCTTCCAGTGGATCGGGTGAAGTGTCTTTGGCTTCGTATTGACAAAAGCGCACCAGTGGTCGCAAGACACTCTCGGCGCGAGTGGTCCACAAATCGGCCAATACCAACGCCCGAGGATCGCCGTCCTCTTGTTTCTGCTGTTGTGCCAATGTTAGGAGGATAGACATGGAGGATCGATAGGCCGTCAATGCTTGCGCGTATTCTTGCTTTTGCAGTGCGTAGTTGCCCTGGATCCACCCCACGTAGGATTCAATTTCTTGTTTGGTTTGATCCGTGCACGTCGTGACGGACAGATCTTGCAGCGTTGTGGCAAATTTCACGGCTTTTCGAAGTTTGCGCAGCACGAGTTGTTGGGTTTTGGTGGGACGCTTTTGTCGTTGGATTTCGCAGGCTTGAGCCCAAGCACGCTCGGCTTGATAGAGTGGAACCCACAGATGATTCTCATGGTCCATCATCGTAACGGTGGGTGCTTTTACAGCGTCCTCATCTTTTTCATCATCTTCTTTGGCTTGTTTCTTTCTGGAACAATAGGCATTTCGTCGCAACTGAACGCCTTCCACGTACTTGCTATTGTGAACCAGGTCTCGCCGAACAGGCTTGGCATGACGCAATCGATACAACCGGTTGGTGCAGTACTGGTGATACTCATGATAGTCTTCGTGCATCACGCCATGAGAGTTTTGGGACTTGGACAAAGTCTCAAAGATACTCAACGAGAAGATGGGCTGTTCAGCCTCTGCGCCTTCGTCTTCTCCAGTCGTCGTCATGTTGCTTATATAGTTAGTCAGTAGTTAGAAGAGACAAAAAGTCAATCAAAAAGTCAAATCCAAAAGCACAATGCGTTGCCTTGGCCATGGCCGTTGGTTGTGGACGAGGTGTGTATCTTGTGACGAAGGAGTTCTGACGACAGCCAGACGTCGGCGCGAAATTCAAAACAGCCAGCGGAGCGGCTCATCTTCGATCAGGCATGGACCAGAAGTCCAAGCAAGATCCTTCTCATTTTCACGAAAGAGGACATATTTTTGCACCGACCTTGTTGCCGTTCATAAAACTATGAACCTGTGCCTTTTCCAACAAATCAACTAAACCAATTTTAAAATTAAGTCAAGATGGATCCAATGGACGAAATTTTCGGTGGTTGGGACGGATTCTATGGAAACGAGGACATGTACCTTTACTCGCATTGGCGTTCTTGCAGTGAGAAGAGCGATGCCGCCAAGGCCCGTGAAGGCGAGGCCACTGGCAAGTTCGAGGAGCTTCGCAAGAAGGTTGAACGCGCCATGATCAACAACAAAGTCCATCTAGTCCATCTCGGTTGCAAGGCAGGGTCGGAATCTCTGTTCGAGAGTTTGCCCACCGTGTCGATCGATCACATTCTCGACTTTGTCCGCGTCAAGCCAGTGCCGCACGATTCGAATTCTACTTCTACTTCTACGCGTCCTGCGGCTGCCGCTCGTCGTCAACCCGCCGCCGCTGCTGCGTCCTTGGAGGACGACGACGACGAAGAGTTGGACTTGGACCAGCTGTACATTCCCGGAAACAAGATTGAAGCCAAAAACCTCATCAAGCCCAACTGTCATCTCACCGGACCGTCGTGGAGAGACTTTAGTCGCGCCGTGCGGGCTCACGAAGGTTGGAACGTCAAGCGACGAGTGGCCACGGCAGCGCAAAAGAAGGCGTACAAGGAAACGCGTCAGGGTAAAGTCTACTTTATCGATGCGATCTACACGGTGCCCGGTGGCGCGGCTCCCAAGAAGAAAAAGGCCAGCACCAAGACAATGGCGGTGGACGCGAAACTTCCCGCCAAGAAGAAGCAAAAGAAGACACACAAGAAAAAGGAGACACAGAAGAAAGAGTAAGAAAGCCACAAAGAAGACTGTGCAGAGTGGTCGATTGGGAACGTCCACAGCGGCTGGGCTCGCATGTTTTGTTTGTGTTTTGGCCCCCGATGATGCTGAGGACCTCGCTCGTGATAATCTCGGACTGTTTGTTCTTCACTGCCTATGCATGCTGTTTCCACTGTTGTGGAGGGGCCGATCACAGTGTGTCTATCTTGGCTTGTCTCGATGCCGGCTGACCGAGTGGCTTCTGGAAGAGCGGTGTTTGGAAGCATAGAGTAATAGACCGATAGCTAGCACCGTAATGTACCGTCTAACAACTGTTTGTTGGTAGAAAGCCCATGGTTGAGCCAATCGTAGCACTCTTCGCCTCCATGGTCGCACCGTGTAGTACGGTAGGAATTGACAAGCAACTTCTTCGAATCTCACGAATAGCACCAACTCGTCTGCATCTGCCGACCGCGGTCGGTACCGGCACAAGACGATACCATCGGCCACTACGGTACCGGTACGACCTGTAGAAAGCTTCAACGGAGATGCAGAATGCAGAAGCCAAGGTGACCACTTCTATAGTTCCGGTATCCGGTGAGTGACGCTTCCATGGTACCGTGCCACAGTGCATCAGGACATCACATCATGGCTTAGACTCGACTCGACTCGACTCTGTTGCTAGTGCTAGTCTTCTTATCGGTACGTATGGTACCATACTCCCGACCACCCAAGCACACTGAAGCTGATACATGGACGTAAATCGGATATCTATACTTTTCTACGACTACTATCTAGCTGCCATAATGTATCTTGCTTGTACGTGCATGTAGATGCATGCAAGAACATCTTCACTTCTTGCCGACCTCTGGCGATCTGCTGTATCCTCTGCTTGTAGTCATTCGCTGCACCGTCGGTCTACAGAGCCTTCAAGGAGGAGTCACAAGAACATGTCATCGTCTTCCTCCTCATCCAAGATGATATCAAGGGCTGCGAGGATGGTGGCCTGAAGCGTTCGATGCAAGCCATCCGTTGGGCGGCCGTCTGCGGGAGCAGGTGCAATTGCGACACCAGTGTTGAGGATCGGACGAGGAGGAATCAATGGATGTCCCAAGTTTGCTCTACTAGCAGGACCATCGCGTGCGTTTGCTGCATCGGCATTCCTCACCATGGCTCCTCGAGTAATCAGTTCTGAAAGGCTTGCCGTTGGTACATTTAGACTTCTACTAGACTCGGGTGTACCGGTATGGATGAAGGTAACTGCAGATGTGGATGGAAGCATTGTCACGTTGTTTGAAGATGGATTGGGAAGAAGCAGGTACTCTTTGTGGAAGGTTTTAAGGTTTTTGGGACAAGAGTGGTTTACTTTCTGTGAGAAGATTTTTTGTGAGAAGGATTCAGAGTGCTACCGGTAGACTAGTCAGCGCTACCGAGTAGCTAAATACTCAGTAGCCAGCAGGAATTATTTAACTGTGTTCTTTTATACCGGTACCAACAAGAAAGGAACCTTCTCGATATTGGCTGTTGATGCTCTTGCGGTTTGGCCTGAATTTGTTTGGTACTGTTACGTTGTGGCGCTTTCTGCAATGCCTGTGTTGGCTTTTGGCTACCGTTCGGTACCAGCGGTGCCCGGTGGTACCTGTCATCTTCTACGATAGCAAAAAGTGACTAATCTATAGTAGCTGGCTATCTACACGCAACTATGGGGACAGCTCACAAACTGCCAACTTTGTTCTTTCGTCCCTCACCCTTCAGAAACCTTCAGCTGCCTCATGCATTTATTAACTCTGCATTTTAGCAGTACGTACTTCACTGGAAACAAAGGGCAACCAACAAATAAATCAAAAAGGTCCTGCAACAGGAGGCTACAACAACTCTACGATGAAGCGGCCATTTACTGTGCACGATCTTGATTCACAGTTGGTTGACTGGAATTGGATAGGCCTTTGGGGATGGGCAAATCTTGCAATTGTAATGGAGTGTGACTCGCCAAAATCAGTTAAAAAGACGAAATTCGTATTGTTTCCGGAAGATACATTTAATTGGATTGCATTGGATTGGATTGCATTGAATTGGATTGAATTGGATTCCAAATAGTACTGTTATTTATATAGTAAACTGTAATTCAATGCAATCCAATCTAATCCAATCTAATCCAATGCAATCCAATCAAATCCAATAGAGAAAAACAGCCAAAGTAAAAGATTGGCTTAGCGCACACAATTTTTACAAAAACGCTCTAACAAATTCAACACAGAGCCATGGGCAAGTTTGCTCATCCCCTTTTCAAACCGCGTTCAATGGCCGGCAACGTTTTCGATCTCCAGTGAAGTTGCAATCAGGCATTAGGTGACATTTGCTTTTAGGGGAGTGCCTCAAAACAACTTTCTGTACCTTTTGTGGTCTTCTCCCACCTTCCTGATCAATTGGCAATGCCCAATATTTACCACTCCCAGCCGTCTTTGACCTGTTTTGTTCACTCTCCACTCCTTCCCATCACTTTTTCCCATCTATACTGCCTGATTTTTAACCGCCTATTTCTTCAACTTCTTATCTCCTTTCAAAGCCCTCACCACTTCCAACCTCTCTTTACTAATTTCAACCACTTTCTCACACACTGTTGGTCTACCGGTATGGCAGAGGATTATCTGAAATATGGTTGGGGATTGGGGATATTTCAAAATATGGAAGAGGGTTTGAGGTTTGAGGAAATCCCTTGTGCGAACGTGCGAGCCAGATGGTGGCCTCGATGAGTCACTCTATTAAATATTTAGACGTAACAGCAACTCTGACTGGGACTTATCTGCCGGTATGAAGCAAGTGCGTGTACTTAGTGTGTAAGTTCCGTACTCGAGCACCAGCGAAGTACCAGCGTTCCAGCAAACGAAACATCAAGTTGCCCTTTGTTCTCTTAGCTGTACCGTGGGAGTGCATAATTCTTTCCATTTTTGGCTTTTTTATGCCTTCCAAGAATAATCTTAGAAGGTACTGAAAGTACAGCATCGTGGAACCAGACTTGGTGGGTAATTACTGCAGTAATTCCTGGTTACTGGTTACTTACTGTACTTTTACTGCCTTTATTGGCCAGTAGTTACTGCAGTCAGTAATTCCTGGCAGTAATAAATCTGCCAATTCAACAGTAATTGACAGTAAATGACAGTAAAAGCACAGTATTCTCCCTATTTTAATGCAATTACTGTGATTTACTGCCTTCAAATGGCTTTAAATTACTGTACCTGATTACTGCTACTGAGGAATTACTGCATTACTGCCATTACTGCTACTGTTTGGCCCCTCCAGTCAGTAATCAGTAAACAGTAAATACCAACCAAGGAACCAGAGCGTTCCAGTGTTCCAGTGTCATCAGTCCCTAACTGAGCCCTTGTTTGTTCCGACTGGCACTCCCTTCTCCTAAGTAAGAAAACATGCGAACTGATTCTGGTTCACTTCTTTTCAAGGAAGCTACTGTCCAACAAGAGAAGCCCAGAAGGTTGAGTTCCAATAAAATTGAGGAAAGAAAAGAACTATGATAAGTATTTTCTTTGTTGACAGTTGACGGATGTGTTCGTGCGTAGTGCGTAGCATCCTGTGGCGGCAACCGGAAACGTACCGCCGTAAAATTTTAGAGGATTGAAGGGCCACTCGGGAGTACCGCACTGCAACTGTACGATTGCTTCACACTGGCGTTCCTGGGTTTGGTGATAGTGTTGCGATATCACAAAAAGTAAAACCGCAACCAAAAAACCAAAAGAGACAATCAGAGCCACCTCAACAGTCCAAAAAGCAAACTATCCACCCACAATGATGCCATCAACATCTCAATCTCAGCAAACTGCATGCCCCCAACGCCAGCCTCAGCCCCAGGCCATGTCTGAACCACTGACACTTGTGCAGGCTCTCAGGCTGAGATACAACCTCTGTCGTCCTTCCTCGGCGGCAGCCCAGCGAAGTCCACGCGAAACCAGGCAGCATCTGATGAGGACGATTGAGGAGGTCCTTGACATCTTGGACAACGAAGACTTCTAAAGGTTGGTCTGTGAACAAAAAGCAACCATGAAAACAGACGATGCCTGACGAGCCCATGAACCAGAGAGTACCTGTCAAGAAAGCCAATCTATCGAAGGAAGCTTACTAATGTAACAAGGAGATCTGATGGCTTTCATATTTAAATTTTATGTAATTCCAAATAGTTTTTCTTCATTTCAGCCACTCAAACCTAACCATGTAGCCATGTAGGTGCGGTACTGCCGGAATCACCACTGATAGATCTGGTGACATGCCATTAGCGTGTCAACAAGCCAAGCACCGAGCAAACATCCATGACGTAGAGATTTGAAATGGGAGTACTGACTACTCTGTGCTGACTAGAAACGAAACAGCGAAAGTATGATACGGCCGGACGAGAAGCTGGTGTCGAACAGAGGGACGCGGGATGCCCCAAAACTTTCGCCACAATGAGGAAACGAGGAAAGCAAAGAAAAGAATTGCGTTGTGTGGGGTGTGGGGATGTGGGATTGTTGACCGACAAGTGGTTTCTTAACGGTCATAACAGCAAGCAGAGCTGGATGGGAGTCACACAAACCATGTCGGGCCAGGTGGGTCACCAGGGCAAAAGAGTCTCGCCTTCGCCAATCCAAAGCCAATCCACTCATTGCTCCGAGCAGCCGACAGGAAATGACAATGGTGCCGGTTCTTCTTCTTTCTGAGATGATCCCACACATCCTACCCTGGCCACTCAGTTCAGTGATTGGGTCCCAAAAGCTCTGGGTTGGTGCACTAGATAGCACCATATTCCATAATGCCCCCAATCCCAGTACTGTGATTCTGAGATTGAGCCATTAGGAGCAGCTTAGTGGTGGCGAAGAGTAACTGGTAACGGTACACTGACCCCCCGGGCACCAGAGTGTGGTGTCGTTCTCGTTAATGATGCAATCAATCATTAAAAATGCAAAGGGGGTGAATATCACTCTGCCACTCGACTTGACTCCAGCACTTTGTCCCACGTTTTGGTGGGTGTACGGTATATGGAGGCTGGACTCGACTCCCTCGCCTGAGATGGCGCCAAGTAAGACTCGCGGTTCTCCAAACTTGGAATGTCAATTCTCAGTCCAAGCCAATCCCCAATCACAGCTAAGGCAAGAATTCTTGGTATCGTCGCTCTTCAATGCGGTAATCAAGCACGGAAGGAGATTGGACTGCAGTGACTGTGTGTAAATACGTTTGCTGGAAGCATGACTTTTATGGGCCCACTCCTTGTGCATACATGTAGTTACCAACTCAGGTGACAAAACATGTTGTATCTTACGCCTGCAGTTTTCTTCACATAGAATGTGAACAAAACATGTTGTATCTTACGCCTGCAGTTTTCTTCTCATAGAATGATGAAATCATAGACTATACTTGAACATACTGTATCGATCTTCCCCCCAGAACAATATTCGTCGTTGCGCTAGTTTCATGTATGGCAACTTCTTTGCCCTACTGCTTCCAGCTAAAACGCAATGCGCTTTCGGCAGCTACCGTACCGGCACGGGTATGTATACGTACTGTAGCTGAGTGAGAAAATGCGGGATCAGTATCCAAAATGTGGTGGCGCTCAGGTCAAAGATTTAAAGGAGAACTTGAAGAAGAGTTAGAAAATACATTATCTCAACAATGAGGTCAATTTGGTTCCGTAACAGGTCTTGAGACTGGTACCAGCCAGACAATACTTATAGAGCTGTTTTCTTCGCATGTACCTGTGCTTGGGTGGCCAGTGTGCACGATGACAGCAACGACACAAAACCAAACCACAGCACCGTCTCATTTCAAGAGGTTGTCTTGATCTGAACAAGTCCATCGCGTCGTTGTAAGGCGTACTTGGTAAAGAGAGATTGTCAAAAACACCATCAAATGTCAAATGCACAGGCAGCAACCTTCACGGAGGGTTCAGTTTTGGTTTCGGGACAAGAGCGATTGGGTAAGGGCGGATAGGAAGTCCATATCAGGACCCAAACAAAGGAAAGAGCGATCAAGAAAGAGGAAGGAGCGCAAGAGAAACGAAAAAAAGACGAATAACGAACAGGACGTATTTCGCCACTTTCTTGGTGTGAAAAGTGTCGATTATTATGATGGTAAAATGAAGAATATTATTGCGACTTAAAACCCTGTTGCCCAAGTTTATCGACAGAGTTAATTTGGCTAAGCATCCCACGCTGGAAGTGGAGGATGGCGTAAACTGGCCCCTGTTTTTTGCCGCTCTTGTCGAGTCTATGAAGAGAAACTATACAGGACCGGACAATGAGTACACAACAGAAGTTGGGGACGAACATGTGCAGGGAGTGGATCCTAACGATACTGTGGTCTTGCTTCCGTTGGTATGTGACGGGGATTTGGCTGTTCACGGGCTTTTCTTGCTTAATGGATTGGATGCCTTGATTGAGCATCATGTTACTGTATTCGCGCCATTCTTTGGAGTGGCCTACGGTTCAAATATCATATACGAAGACGCGGCTGAGCGCTTCCTTGAACGGACGCTGTGTGTTACAGAGTCCGCGCCGTTGAACACTGCAGCGATGGAGTTGCATGCTGGGCTTCGCTTGGGGAATGTTGAGTGGGACAGAGACGCAAATTCTCAGGCTGATTCAACCGATGAAAGCGCTTCCGCAGGTGGGGATGGTCTTGATCCTCCGAATGCTGATCGCGATGCAGGCGATGGTCGTTTTGCTCCCGATGCCGATGCAGACGATGGTCGTCCCGATGCTGATCAGGTGAAGGCGCTACTCGCCACGGTGGTGCTCCCGCTGCTCATCTCGATGCTCATCAAGATCGCCACGGGTGAATCTGAGTAAGCGTGAACAATTAAATCACCAAAAAACGAGTTCGCGGAGTTGCATTACTTGCACGAAAAATTGAAGAATTGCTGTGAGGTTGATTGGTTCGGAGCATTTGCTGTTGGATCCGATGCGTTTGTATTTGTGACTGTGAAGGAACTTGTGAGTCGGCCTAAAGTCATGAAGGCCTCCGGCATTGTAGGTCGTTGGTTTGACTTATCTTATATGAATTCATGGGAGACTTTATGTCTTAACATTGTTTGGAAGCAGACTTTGGCAACAGTTTCACTTGGTTGACGAAATCATGATGGTACCCCGCTGCTTAATCGACCATTTCAATTCTTTGACTACTGCTTACCACATTTTGCTTCGTTCTCGTTAATGATTCAATCAATCATCAGAAATGCGAAGGGGGTGAATCTCACTCTGCCACTCGACTTGACTCCAGCACTTTGTCCCACGTTTTGGTGGGTGTACGGTGTAAGGAGACTGGACTGGACTCCCTCGCCTGAGATGGCGCCAAGAAAGGCTCGCGGTGTTCCAAACTTGGAATGTCAATTCTCAGTCCATGCAAATCCCCAATCACAGCTAAGCGCAAGAATTCTTGGTATCGTCGCTCTTCAATGCGGCAATCAAGCATGGAAGGAGATTGGACTGCAGTGACTGTGTGTACATACATTTGCTGGAAGCATGACTTTTATGGGCCCACTCCTTGTACATACATGTAGTTGCCAACTCAGGTGACAAAACATGTTGTATCTTACGCCTGCAGTTTTCTTCACATAGAATGATGAATCATAGACTATACGTGAACATACTGTATCGCTCTTCCCCCCAGAACAATATTCGTCGTTGCGCTAGTTTCATGTATGGCAACTTCTTTGTCCTACTGCTTCCAGCTAAAACGCAATGCGCTTTCGGCAGCTACCGTACCGGTACGTATACTGTAGCTGCGTCCACTGAGATGGTAGGACGCATAATACTCGCGGCATTATCCCAAACCGCGAAGCTCCAGGCGTACTATCATTTGAAACCATTGCAGATTACAGGATTCCGCAGCAATCACATCAACGTGGGGCTCGGGTCAAGGCCAAGTAGATGAACTAAGGGAAGGTTCGACTCTCCGATGCTCTCGCGAAGGTCGACGATTGGTGCCTACATGGTTCCTGATCCATCAATCATCATGACCCCAAGAGACCTCCCCAGTTTGTTTCCCTGAGATCCCAGGGATACGAAATTCCCTTGGAGGATCCAACACCTATCTACGACAACTCCCGCGAAAAGGTGCGGTCACACTTCCGTTGCAGATTGTGAGGATTGGGTTATTATTGGGTGCCCTTGCCATGGGATGCTATCTTTGATGCTGTTCTGTCGAAGTTTGCGAGTGATGTCTTTGTCTTCAAAGTTTCGGAATCTGATTTCCTGCCTTGGTTCGACGTCTTTTGACATCGTCAAAGTGGCCGCCTAGTCAGAGGTTTTGTTGGGTTGCTCAAATATATTCCATTCCGGTGTTGAGGCAGTTGCCGTGTAGGCATTTGCCATTGTTTCCTTTAGTTCCTGGTCTACAGTTGCAGGGTTCATTTTGAAACTCAGTTGAGATGATGTCTTTGTGAGCTTCCTTGATAGGTTGCCCATGAACATTTCTCTCATGTTGATAATTCAATGGTAGGAAACATGGATGTTCTGATCCATTCAAGGCGGTGGCTCTTCTGAGGTCATTGAGTATCGTGTGTATATAGGGGCCGGTTCATCCTTTGACTTTTTCGTTTCTACTCCAATTGCGAATCTCTACTTCACGAATATTTGCTTGGTGATTGTTGACGCATTGGTTTTCGATGGGTGGAACCGGAAGTACCGGTATCAGTGGTGCTACCGGGATCGGCTGTACTCGTACCTACATGGCTAAGTTAGAGTTGGCTGAAATGAAGTACAGTACACTATTTGGAATTAAACGAATATAAATAGATTGAAACATGAAAGCCATCAGTTCTCCCTTATTCCAGCAACAAGCTTCAATAGATTGGCTTTGTTGACGAATGCTCTCTGGTTCTTCTGCTCAGCGGGCACAGTCTGTTTTGAGGTTACTTCACCGACCAGAGTTTAGAAATCTTCATTGTCCAAGATGTCAAGGACTTCCTCAATCGTCCTCATCATGTGCTGCCTGGTCTCCTGTGGACTTCGCTGAACTGCCGCTGAAGGACGATAGAGGTTGTATCTCAGCACCTGCACAAGCGTCAGTGGTTCAGACATGGCCTGGTGCTGGGGCTGACGTTGGGGGCATGCAGTTTGCTGAGATTGAGATGTTGATGGCGTCATTGTGGGTGGTTGATTGTCTCTTTGGTTCCTTCGTTGATTCAGAACTTGTGGTTTTTCTTTTTGTGAGCTTGCAACTGCGATCAATGCCAAGCAAGCACAAGCTCCACACGCAAGCCATGAATGCCTGTGAAGGAATCGTACAAGTTAGTCGAGATTGAAGATTGCTTCGCACACTGGCTAGCACATACCGGTACATGATTGTCTATTTCATCTTTATTGGACGAGCCATCGCCCCTGAGTCGATCCTGGCCTTCTGCGGTTGCCGCCGAATCCTGGTTGCCACTTTGCTACTCTAAAACGATCACGACAAGCAGAACATGAAAACCGTCTCGTTATGTCAAATGAGGAAAAGAAGGCTTCACCTCGGGCAGAAGGCGACGTGCAAGCATTCTCTAGTCTTCTGATTCATTTTGTACGCGATCTAAGATCCACTAGCTAGCTAGCAAGCAGTAAGTGCTGCAGCAAGCAGCTCTAAGGCTCTAAGCTCAATCTTCTGACCTCTAGAGTACCAGTGGCGGCGGTAATTCTCATTCCACTTTGCTCCGCCGACATCACAAGTCTTATGGTAGGTGAGCAGAAGAAAGGCAGAAGGCAGAAGGAGACTGGCTTTTAAAAGACTTCTTGACTTCGTCTTCCACCACTGGCTCATAAAAGAATCTGATACTGGGATACTCTCAAGACATTCCAAAGGACTCCGGATGTTCATTCGTTCTTAGGCGTTGCATGGCCAACTTAGTTAGTCTCCCCCACTCCAGCTCTCCAGCTCTCAGGTGACTTCCTATCCACGATCATGTGGTTCGTACGTACGCCGAGAAACACATGAGAAACACATTTACTTTCATTTATTAATCGCGTATGTGGCTTCATTCTTAACCATTCGTAGATACGTCATTCGCGAATCTAACTCTCACGAACTCTCAGCAGGGTTAGGGTGAGACTATCGGGTGAGCATCCAGCAAGATTCTGCCAAAACACAATCACCGTGCGTCAGGAAATCTCGTGATAATACCACATGATTGTTCTTTGAAAGAATCTCGTTGGGTGCTAGCCCTATGGCCAATAGCCTCGTGCACATGTGGATCCACAGGCAAGCATGTGGATCCCTTTGTGGCTCCTCTATCTCACAATTTCCCTTTTTTGAGTTCTTCCTATCACCGTAATCGAATCGAATTCCATCGCACTCTTCACTCGTAGTCACGATGAGTGAAGATAGCAGCGATGGGTCCATTGATATAGGACGGCAACTACAGGAGTCTGACGAGCGAAACAAGAGGAAGAGAGACGAAGTGGCAGCCGAGGAGTCTGAGTCGTCATCGATGAGTAACCGTGCTGCCCAAGTCCTGGCCCCAGTCGCATTCGCAGTCCCATTTGCAGTTGCAGCCCCAGTCGCAGCCCCAGTCGCAGCTTCTCTCCCTCGTCCACGTCTAAGCTTGCATGAAATACAACACCGACACCAGATGCAGATACAGCAACTGCATCAACAGCATGCTCTTGTAGTGCCGCACCAGCTTTGGAATACTACGACGATGATTTGGCCAAGACATGTACATGGGCAACTCAAAGCCCAGGAGTTACGGGAACGACCACCACGTCATAGGACGACTCCTTCGCCTAAGGAACATGCACGTTCTACCTCCGCCTCTCCCTTACAGAGATCGGCATCCGCCTCTCCCTTACAGAGATCGGCATCACCGGCAATGAGGAAGGCTGCCAAGGAAGCTGCCAAACAGGTTCAAAAGAAGAAGAAAGAAAGCGAAAAGATTGCCAAGAAGCGGAGGCGCTAGGCTTGCAAAGAAGAAAGACGATGAAAAGATTTCCAAGAAAGCGGAAGAGGTTAGGCTTGCCACGCTTATCTCTGCAATGATTGGTGGATACGACCACACCGCGCACAAGCACAAAATTGTGTGCGGGCAAGAGAAAAGTCCCAAGGATGGCGAGATCTACAATGTGGCTATGACAATGACCCTTCGTAAAGACCAACCCAACGAAGAAGTCCTGTACTTGTCCAAATTTACCAGCAAGGACATCCGTGCTCTCGCTCTCAAGTGTGGAGTCAGGGGAGGTGGTAACATGACTATTTTCACTGCAAGGATGGAGATTGCACGCAGCATTCAGATGGGCACTATGTACACTGACCTGTCTATTGCCAACCCAGGTTCTGATGCCGCAGCCGTGAGGATCAACACTCTCATCAAACTTTTGAATATATGTTTCCATGCTGATAATTTCACTGCCTTTGTTGCTCTCAACGACAGTAAGGGACGCAAGGACTATGAAGAACAGCCACTCTCAGAGAAGGGAGTTAGCGGAAATCCCGTGAAAGACTTTTGGCTTCTTGTCTCAGACACGATGAATGAGACGGATGATGATTCGTTTGACACCGTCTTAGGATTGCAAGAGGGGGAAAACGACAGGCTTAGTGCATGGAACCAAGACAACGGTTTCAACCTGAAAGATATCAGCCGTGGCCACACATTCAAGACGGTTAAGCAACATGTGTGTGACTTGATGAAGTCACGCGAGAGATGCCGAATGGAAATGAAGAAATCCGGTGAGCACAGCAACGACCTTTGGACATACTGCACAACGACAAAATTTACGAAAGTGAGGAAATCTACGTCTGCTCTACCTGCCGTTACAGTTTACTACTGTGACTATCTTTGTGGACAACAACCGGCCATTGATGGCAAGTTTGCGGCATTTATGGACGAAGATTTGAAGAGTGACTCGACGGTTGACTTTACTGGGAGTGCTGATTCGGCTGGTAGCAAAGCGGGAAAACTGGCTGTATCCGCCGTGGTGGAATCCCTTGCCACCGCACCACCGATTTGAAGGAAGCTATGAGCCAAAGAAACAACGTAACGGAGGAAATCTCTCAAACGAATAGCTGGAATGACTATTTCGATGTTGGCAATCGGTATTGTAAATTGAAGGAGGATATTCGCAATGGGGATTTGTCCAAAGCCCGCATGGTTGGAGCAATGGAGGTTCGTATCGGACAACTTGAAGCACACTTGAAGATCGTGCCGGCCAAGTCAGTTATTGAAACGTCAGTTATTGAAACGGAGGAAACTGGCGCACTGGCCGAATAAAAATACTAATATTTAAATGTGATCCGTGTACTATTCGTCTTCTCTACTTTTTCGCTTTCTGTTCTTCGCAGGCCGTTGCAGCTGTAGACGCCTGACTTTATTGGCCATGAATTCCCGTAAATGTGAATTTCCCTCAAAGCTACCTGTGAAAACACCGTCCAACCGCACAGGATCGTCATTGTCATCATGTGGGACACTGGGAATGTATCCTGTACCAACGCCAACGGTGCCACTGTCAATTGTTTCTGCGTTTCCGAGGCGTTCATTGATACAAAAGTTGTGTAGGCGAGCTATGGCTTGCGCCAACCACAACATATTCTTCAACGAGCAGCCAACCGGACGTGCAAGTATTCCCCATTTCAGCTGCATCATTCCGAAGGCCATTTCGACACGTATGCGACACTGACTGGCGTAGAAGTTGAAGTTGTCGTAGAGTGGAACCAGCTTGTCAGAACCTTGGTAAACTGGAACCATACGCTCTGTGGGGATATACGCAGCATCGCCGATTACACAAATACCGGATGGTAGTGACTCGACCAAATTGTGCAAAGAACATTGCCGCATAGCATTACGGTCGTCAGAAACGCCAGGAGCGGCGTAGGCAAAGAATATGAACCGTGAATGGTGATCCGCCACGGCTTGAATATTAACTCCGTAGCACTGATAGTGTCCAGAGAAGAAGCTGCGAATGTTCCCTGTTTCCTTTTTTGTGGGAACCCTTATACGCATAAGATAGCCATCAACGACACCCACACAGTTGCTTATGGCGCCACCATCGGATATCCCAGCAAAGCCGTCTATTGCGTCTTTTATTTCCTTGTTGGTAGTTGGGAAGCGAATCTTCAGCTGCGGACATTTACAGATTGCCGTTATAGTCTTCCATAGTATGCGATAGAATGAGCTCTGTGATATTCCAGCGATGTCAGTAATATCGAGATATGAGCCGCCAGCCAAATAACGAATCGTGCAATAAAGACAGAGTTCAGGAAGAATGGATCCTCCCCTCCGCAAAGCTTGTGTCTCGTTTACTAGCAAGTCGTCAACTACGAAAGAAAGCAGTTTGTCGAAGCTTTCTTTGCTCATTCGTAGTCGTCTCTTAAAGGTTGAACGTCTTTGGTGTTTTTCGCAGTAGCGCTGCCAAGCCAACCTTTGTTCGAAAAAAGAAGGGTTCCGAGGTTCGCCGGGTAGACACAGTAGAAGGCCCACCGTTAGAATAAAGAGCTGCAAAAGTAGTGCGGCATCTTGTTCGTATTCATCGTCCATGATGACGACAATGACAACAGCGTGGCGTGGCTACAATGACAATGGATGGCTACTACAGTACATGCATGTACTTCTTCTCACTTTTCAATGATTCGAGGACGTGCTCCAGATCTCGAGATCTCACTTTTCGATTTTCGAAACTCGCTAGAGTTGGGGATTCGCTCGAGTGTTTTGATTGGTCCTACGCGAATTCGAAATCCATTCATCCTGCGAACCGCAGCTCCACTTTTTTACTATAAACATTTCCTGCGGTTCGCCGTATCTGTGGATTTGGAGGTCACCTTTCCGAATTCGGCAGTTAATTCGATTTCTTTCGATTTCGCGTATGTACGTACGTGTAATTCGGTGGTTAGGAACTTCCCTCAGCGAGCAAAGTGCATCATGTACTCGTAGACATCCCATGCTTGATTGCAATTAATTCACTCAGTTAGTTGAAAAGAACTGGAACAAAGGGCAAGCTGGAATCCACAAACTGGCAATGTCGAACAATGCTTTGCATTGGACAATGTGAGCCTTCGAGTGGTGCTTCGAGTTGGGGCATGGCAACTTCTTTTGCCCACTCAGTGAGGTTAACCACTGATATATCATATATCCCCATGTGCATGAGGGCTCGCACGTTGGATTTATTGGCGGCATGTGTGACTATTCGCGAACGAACGCCCCAGTTCATACATTCATTTTCTGGGTTTGATTGATGCAGTACATCAAGGAGAGTGCCTAATAGTAGCTGCCTTATTCGAAGGGCCCCTTGTTTGTGAATACTAGGCCTACACTTACTTGCTGCTTTTAGTCACAGACTGTCACAGAAGGTCTCCAACTTGACCGGATAGAGGAATGTCGCACTTCGTTTGCAACCAAGTCTGAACGACCTACGCCCAGCCACTTCTTCCTCTCACAGGTGCAGAAGGAGGCTTCAGGCTTCAGCCAGGTCAAGAGCTGTCAAGAGTTTGGCGAAAGATTTCTCCAGGTCTCTTCCGATGCCTGCGCATGGCTCACATGCTCCTATGGCTAACCACTGACCATTGGTCATCACAACACAACAAGTACATGTGAGTCCAAACAACCAAAAAAGAAGCAGTGAACGAATAAAATTTAATGATGCAACTCCAAGAAAAGCGAATGTCCCTTGCTTCCAATGCAATCCTAACTAATGCTTCACCACTCACCACAACAGGTTGGTTCCTTGAATGAAGGGGCAATTATCATCTAAATGTACCAGTATGAACAAGCAAGGTCCCAGAAAAGTTCGGTGCTTCTTCTTCTTTTGGTGTGTTCTTGTGTTCTTGTGTTCTTGTTGCTTGCAATGAAAAGAAGATCATCCCTCACACCAGGACGCACCTTTTAAGTGGTACTGTACAGTCGTACCGGTACCGGTATGTTTTAGCGCGCTAGCTCTAGCTAGCTAGCTGACGTGCAGTATTTGTAAGCCGATGCCCGAGCCTTTCGATCCGATTGATCATTCGATTCGATTTGATTCGATTCGAATGATCTCAATTGAACGAATGATGGATCGAATCGAATTGGAGCAAGTGAGAGCCCTCCAGTGACGACCAGGTGTCGGATCTTTGGGATTCTTTTGAATCAAGAGCTTTTACAGAAACCTGAGGGTCACACAAGTAAGTGCTCAAGTTGAGAGAAACCACCATGACAACCTCTACTTCTACTTCTACTTCCACTACTAGTAGTAGTAGCAGATCAAGTTTTTGGATAGGATGCATGACAGGGTCCGTGGCCACAGCAGTGGCGTTGTGGTGGTGGCAGCGGCAACAAGCGCCTAGTAGTAGAGAAGATGAAGACGAAGAAAGCGCCACACATCGGCTGAGTCAACGATCCAAGTCATCGGCTCTACGCAATCAGAATCCTCATGTCCTGCTTCAATCGACACGCAGCCTCGATGATGGTGAAGACCCCATCCATGTCTCTTCCTTCCTGACCGACTTGCTCCATGAAATGTGGGATTACTTGAACGTAGCTGGAGCTGCCGTCATTCGCGATTCGGTAGAACCGTATTTCCAAGATCTTCCAGGTCCCTTCAAAACACTCCGATTTACCAAGATGGATCTAGGCCACAGTCCCATTCGCATGGACAATCTCAAAGTGCGCAAGATCCAAGACGGCATGATTCAAATAGACCTGGACATTGTCTGGAATGGACATTGCGACCTGCAACTGCAAGCGGAACAAAATTCCATGATCCAATTGGGTGTCAAGGAATTGAAACTCAGTGGACCCTTTAGTCTATGGCTCAAACCACTCACCAACCAACTTCCCATTATTTCCGCCATTCAATACGCATTCATCAATCCTCCCATTGTAGAGCTCAAATTTACCGGCTTGGCATCGGTCGCTGAAAGTCCTCTCTTGACCGCCGCCGTACGCGATGCCATTGACTCCAGTTTGCTCTGCGTCGTCTTGCCCAATCGCATGATGTACAAAATGCAATCCAACAACAATTACCTCGATACTTACCAACCTCCCGTTGGTGTGGCACGAGTCACGGCAGTACGAGGAAGAGGATTTGTCATTGAAAAGAAACTCCTCACAACCGATGATATTCCCGACGTGTATCTCAACATTACCTTTGGAGCCAATCTGAATGCTACTACTACTACTGGTAGTGTGTGGAGAACGCAAACCATTCGCGACAATCTGTCCCCCGAATGGCTCGAATCACGCGACTTTTTGCTTCATGACCATGGACAAAAACTACGGTTTCACGCCTGGGACGAAGATCCGGGACCGTTGGATGCCGACGATGATTTGGGCCGAGGGTCGGCATTGATTCAAGAAATATTAATGTGCAAACAACGACGATTAGAAGTGGAACTCTTACACGTCAAAACTCAAAAGAGAACCGATGCCTTTGTCACGATGCAATGTGATTTCATTCCATGGACGACAGATTTGTCCAGTTTGAATACTACTAATACTAATGGCATGGCCGATGACCACGAGATTGCGGGGCTCTTGGTGGTCCTTGTCCATCGAGCCTTTCATATTCCCATTGCAAAGCCCGAGGATGCCGCAACATTTGTCAAAGTGTCGTTTGGCAATCAAGAATTTCAAACCAGCGTGGTGCTGCATTCTCCGGGGTACACAGACGCATTGAATCCAAAATACGAAGCCGCCTTTGAAATCCCCATCACGGCAGGCATGCCTATTACCGGAGCCAACGCCCAGGTGACGTTCCAATTGATACTACACTCCAACACTGTCATTGGTGATACCAATCATGGAACAAAGAAGAAGAATGAATCATCCAGAACCGTGGCACCACCAGAGCAAGTGCTGGGGTCCTTGACGGTCCACTTGGATGCATTGAGGTCCGCCAAGGATCACACTCTGACCCAAACCAAACCGATTGGAAAGGGAGGAGCTTCCCTGGAGTACCGCGTGTCGCTCAGCGGAGTTCAACGCTCTGTTTCCAAACAACAAAATGGCGCGAAACTGCAACCTGGCGCATCCGTGCCTCGAGTACTTCCATCCAACAGCAGCTTGGAGAGTAGTACCACCAGTGGCATCATGAATGGCACGTCCCACGATGAAGAACCCTCCATTGGACGACTGCGACTGACAGTCGTCAAGGGACGAGGGTTCAAAATCAGTGCCGAACTCTTCAACATTGATGTCCCAGACGCCTTTTGCACTATTCGATTTGGTTCCTCCAAGGAATTGTGGACAACCTCCGTCCAACGAAACAATTGCAACCCCGTGTGGAACGAAAGCAAAGAGTACTCTTTGCAGAGTCATTCGCAAGTCATTGCCTTGGAGGTTCTCGACAAGAATGAACGGTCCTACGATCCCGATCTACATGTGGGTAGCGCCAAAACAACAGTAGGCAATGTACTGCTGGCGGGGGGTAGTGTCGAACTGGAGCTTTCCTCGCGACAGGGTCGACCGACAACGGTGTTTATTACGCTGGGATGTGAGTTACTGTGACGGGCGGGCATCTGTTTGGCGGAGCCAGCATTTTTGCAATTCTCCCGGCTATCACTGAAAGAGGTCCGAACAAGCTTTGTTCCCGTAGCGCTATACAGTAATCTTCCTTCAACTCTTTCCTAGTTCAACCTTACTAGTATCATGAAAGCCCAACCTTTTTTGACTGGTCTTCTCTTGCAGCCTCATCTGCCACAATCTGCTTCACGCCTCCTAGTGGGAGCCATATTGTGGAACCAGTTTTTTTTAAAAGGAATGTTCTGCTTGTCCTTGCTTGCTTGCAAACCATTGATTAGTCCGTAGGCTGGACCTGATAGCCACAAGACTGCGGCTCATGCAAGATGGATCATTCTCAGTGATCAAACGAGCTTCTTCACGGTAACTTCTCCGATGATACCGTACTAGTACAGTTCTCCTCAAGTGTCTCAATCCACCAGTTTCTGTATGCTGGCTTCCTTGCTGCCGGCTTCTGCCGCAAGCTATCTCCCTGGATCCTCTACCGTACCGGTACCGGGTACCGTATCGGAAGAGTTTGGAGTCCGCATCAAACTCAGCCCAACCAACAACTGCATGAACTATCTAAACAGAGGATCCACCTAAACAAACCCATGCCTCAAAGCCATCCCTACAGGGGTACGCCTACGACTCGCCAAACTCACAACCGCCACCAACAAGAATGCCAACCTTACCCTCAATGAAATCTACCCACTCATTTCGAGGCATTGAACAGAGCTGGACTAGTTCCAAACCAGATACCGACCCTACACGAGGAAGTACAACGCTACTTCAAGCAACAACCAGACAAAGCAAACGAACCAGATAGAGGAGCCAAGCAACAAAAGAGGAACTGGAACTGATCATTATTCTTCTGTCTAGGGTACTCCAAAGCATATACACAAGATAATCAACGACCTCAAGAAGAGCCACGGCCTCGAATGGATCAGAACGTCTATGTCCTACCATTGATTCACCAACCTGAGAGAGATGTTAATGGGCGACCTATCAAGGAAGCTCACCAAAGACGTCATCTCCACCGAGTTCCAAAACGAAACTTGTAACTGCAGGCCACGGAAGAAAAGAAATGGCCAATGCCGATACGGCAACCTCTGCAGACACAAACTGGTCATATACTGCATCAAATGCATAAACACGCATGGAATATGTTGGGGCAACCCAGCAAAACAGCAAAACCTGACCAAACGAACACTTTGACAACATTATGCGTCTCCTCTACAAGAAACGCAAATCAGACTCATAGGCAAGACTCTTCGCTAATCAATTCCGCAACTTCGCACCTCCATCGTCATTCCGACTCAACCGAGACATGCAAAGAAACAGCATCGAACTGAGCATGCTATGGCAAGGCAACCAACCCAGTCAGTACTGTCAAGACCTTCGGGAAGCAACACTGCAGCCTATGCAATAGGGAGCGACTCGAGATACTGAAACGCTGAAACGATTCAGAGAAATTAATAATTATATCAGCAATGTAAGAACCTCACACGGTAGCAGCAGACTGTTCTCTACATTGATCAAAGCAATAAAGTCAAGACCTGACTCCCTTGGCTGCCCAATAGTCGAACGCACTTCATTTTGTTCAACGTAATCAACCACGTATTTTCAATTTGGTACAATCCTCCTCCTCAACGTCGCTTCACTATCGTCCACTTGGCTCTCGCATCCACAAACAGCTGATACCTATTTGACTACCGGTAGCTACCGGTAGTTAGCAATCCGTTCATTCGCTCACATCCTTCAATTCGATTTCAATTTCATCCTGTCGTCTCACTTGAAGCTTCTCTCTCCGATCCTCATGTTTCCATGGTTCCGTTTCCTCCATTCCACATTCCCTCCACGGGACTTGTCATACTACACTCTCCATCCTCCACGATCAGCATTGCGTTGGCAAGAATCAGCAGCAACCTTCCGTTTGAATCCATCTGTCCCTCATTGGAGTCAGAGGCAGTGGTGGGTTGAAGAAATGTCTCTCCCGAGGAGGATTCAACGCTGCCCTTCATTAATAGCTGCAACAATGATGACCCCTCAATAGGATGGAGGGTACGAGGCTCCATCCAAGAATTGCCAAGAGTGGTGTTGACCGCGGTGCTCGACATGGTTCGTACGGTTTGGTCGATTGATGGGGTTGTTGGCAAAGCTCTTGATCGGCTTTGGTGTGGGGTTGTTGCTTGCTGCTTGCTGTACATTGTACATGTACATGTGCGGTTGGATTCCTCTTCGTTCGAAATGGAAGTGGTTGAGACAGTCTTAATTAATACCGGTAGGACAGACATTGAGGTAGGGTTTTCAGCACTCTTTTCAATGATTCATTGGTCACTTGTCACTTGGACAGAATGAGATTACATGTACTAGCTAGCTAGCTAGCTAGTATGCATAGATCTTTTGGATGAAGAGAGAGACTTCTGGCGTTATTCTATTCACCATGTATCTGCCGGGGAACAACCTCTGCATCATCATCTCTGCTGGCTGTGTATACCGGTACCAGGAAGGCACCAGGTTTCGGCCATGTTGAAGCATCGCCAAATACTTCATAGTCGCGGTAGTCGCTATAGTCGCTATAAAGTCGCGCTTAAGTCGCGAAAGTCCCGTTAGTCGCGGTAAAATAGTCGTTTTAAAGTCTCGAAATAGTACTAGTAAATAACACGAAAAAATCGCGTTAAAGTCGCGGAAGTCGCGATAGTCGTTGTAAAATAGTCGCTGTTAAGTCCTGGTGCGCGACTTTCGCGACTATCGCGACTACCGCGACTTTGAAAACTGAAAGTCAAGTTCAACGTTAAACCTGGTGCCTTCCAGGTACATTACAGAGGTTCTTTTCTTGAACAATGAAAAAGGGCTTTTGGGGCGCTGGCGAATACAGTTCCATCCCATTCCAATCAATCAGGGTTAAACCATAACTACTACTAACCAAGACAGTGCGAAGCAGTAGCTGAAAGTGGTAAACCAAGGCCCCTGACATTTGGCAGTGGTAAACAGTGATAAACGAGGGGCTGTGGAATGCATTGATTTTGCAATGGCTTTCCTTTGCGTTGATTTTCTCCACTGATCAGTAAAAAGGCGGACTTTTGGATGTGCATCTGTGGTTCTGGATGGCAGGCAGAAGCTCAATGCAAGTACTGGTATTCTGGAAACAAATTCAATGCGCCAAGTGAGATTCGGGGGTGAAAGGAGGGATTTTGTATACCGGTACCACTGCAATAGTACCTCACAGTCGCTCGATCCTCAAAGTTGATCTTTCTCAGAGTACCGCTTGCGCCAGTGAAATGTGAAACCGTGCTACCGGTACAGACGTGACAAAACGGAGGAAAAGGTTTTGGGTATTGATTCAATCCTTTCTTAATAATCGTTCTTTAGTGTCTCTGATTGAATACACCAAGCACCAATATCCCGACTGCTGCAAGTCATGAACATCTATGTTGTTCATCGACAGGGGCTTGCTTTGCTCGTCCTTTACTGAGCTTGCTACTTCTGACAGCATATCTAAGCGAATGGCGTCCAATCATCATATCTACCCGGCAAACTGCAAAGCTCGTTCGGCGGCTTCAGAGACAATATCGTTCAGATTCACTCCATGCTGGTTGCCGTCTTCTTCTACTGGCACAGCGGTGGCACAGGCTCGAGAGAGAAGTTGGACCAGCGAAGGCTGCTGCACTTGTAGAGACTGTTGAAGAGTGTTCCCGCTACCAGTACTGTTGATGGAACCAACCGCGGCTGCTAATGCAGCTGCCTGGGCATTCGTCTCCCCTGTTGCGTCCATTGTTCTGGTTCTGGGTTTGGGTTTGCTGCGGTTGATATGGATGGTATCGAGGTTTTGTGTGACCTTTAGGTGATTGGATGACACCAGAACTGAATGAGCAAACCAGAAATCACCTGGAGATTGTTTTGGTGGTTGTTGGAAAAAGACCAGACATGACTTCAACTCTATAAACTGGGAATCTGTAAGAAGTTTGACCCAGATGTCGACGAGAATACACCGAATTGTCCCAGAAATGTCGGGACCTGAGATGGCATTCTCATATGATACTGTACATGTAGTCTACTCAGTATGCTGTAATTGATAGCTATTATAATTGATAATTGATTGATAAAAATTCGCTGTACAATTATAATTATGTCACCTGTCACTGTTGTTGCCATTGGTGCCAGCGGAGTGACATGACTCGACTCAGTCGAGTCGAGTCATGTACCAGAACCAAGTTGTCCAAGCGCAACGGCCAAGCTTCGCACCCGCAGCCGCAGCTCAGCAGCATCGGATTGGGGTCGGGAAGGATTGTGGGTGCCTCGGAGCGGCTGGCTACCGCGGGTTCTTCCGATGCACGTTGTCACCCAACCGTCCATAAAGGATTCGATTCTAACTCTCCCAAATGCTGCATTAGGTTTCTACAGTTGCTTGTGTGGAAATCTTACCTAAAAATTGAAGCGAAGATCTTGTGATTGGCTGATTCGAATCGATCATCTGATCATTCGTCTTAGCAGGAAACCATGGTACCAGCAGCACAGCTGTTGCCACCAACTGTGGAACTGTCATCAAACACAAGCTTGCCCACTTTTTTCTTCTCCTGCGGTTGGATAACACCACGCAATGATTGTTGGTCACGAACGAAGGAGGTGCATAATGGATGTGATGAAGACTCATCATAGCAGGTCTGAGAAGCAATGGTTGGAACCGAATCTTGTAGTTTGCTGTGCAACTCGCTTTGTTTTTGTGGTTTGGGCTTGACAACAACAAACACGGCCTTCTTGGAGAGCTTCCACAGGCGGACAAAGAATCTCGAAACGGGACACGCCTTTGGCTTTTTGGAACGAGCTACTGGCTCGGGAAAGTCTACATCGTCTTCGTCATCTGTAAAGGCTTTCGAAAAGTGTAGCGGCTCGGCGTCGCAACGAAGCGTTGCCCGCAGAGGAGGCTGATGAGGGAGACTGTCGGCACAAGATCGCATCTCTGGTATGCGAGGCGTACGTGGGATACTTGGAGAATTGATCCAAATGGCGGTGCTGGTGCCCCTGCTTTGGTTGTCTTGCTCGCAGTCTGCATACGAGGCTCTTCGGCGCCTAGGGCGTAGAGGAACTCGGTCGGCACAGGCTCGTTGCAGTTTCTTTCGCAACTTGTCTTTTTCCTCGTCCTCTTCCTCCAAGAACGACACACTCTCCGCTGCTCTTCTCCGAGAGGGTGGTTGAGGAACTCGGTCGGAACAATTACGTTGCATTTCCTTGCGGAAGGCAAAGAGCTGGTTCTTGTTGATGCAAGCCACCGGCGTGGTGTCTTTCGGCAAGCTAGACGCGGCAGTGCACGACCCGCCGGTGTAAGTCGTTTGTGGGTTGCCGGTGCTGAGAGTTTCGGGCATGCTGCTGCATTCCGATAGTGATGGCATGACGTTGGAAGCTCGGCTCTTGTTAGCTTGGCTTCCATAGGTGCAGTGACTGCAAGCGCCTGTAGAGGGCCTTCGCTTGGCCGACTTCTTATCATAGAGCAACTCCGTAAAGGATTCTTGCTTCATCAAGGTAGAAACCATGAGGATGAGTTCATCCTTATCAAGTCCATGATGAAAACAAGTGCCAGAGTCTTGGTTCTTGTTAAGTGCAGCTGGAGGGAAGACTGACTTGTTGTTGTTGTTGGCACAACCTGAGCCGTCTTCGGCCCCACTGGTCGAACCGGCGGCAGCTGCAGACGCAATGGACAAAGCAGTGCTCAAGACCGAATCATCGTCGAATCCGGTGCTCCCGCCAATCGATGCCCACAGCAAACTCACCAATTCCTCCTTTTCCTGGATCTCAATGCTCTTGAGGAACCTCAGACTATCTCTCATTGAGTACTCAAACTCACTGCGGGCGTCGCTCTTGGCATGTTCGTCGTGGAGATCATCTTCTCCCTCCTCCTCAAGAACGTGACGAAGGCTCGGGATGGGACTGTTGGCTCCTTTGAAGCTGGACTTGCTGGACAAGCGACGAGAGACGTTCAGCTTTGGAGCGGCTTCCGGTGCCACAGGTACTTTCACTTCCTCTTGCATTATAATCGCAGTGAACCTCAAATAATGAGAGAAGTAGCGACAGCAGCACGCAGTGCTCTCGAATGCCCCTCGTTCCTGACTGCACCATCACTTACTTACTACTAGTACTTTGTGAGCAGGCCGCAGAATTAATTTTGTCGCGAAATAGCCAAAAATTCGACCACTGAAACCTTGACGGTGAGACCCAAGAAAGGAGAAGTGAATACTGCATCATCATTTATTAACGAGGCATTTGCTCTTCGGAAGGTATTCTTTAAAGAAGGTGCTCCTCTGATGCTCTTCAGTGACTCAGTGACGAATTCTGAATGGAACTCTGGTGCGAGTGCGGACTGGTACCATACGGTACCGTGGTCAGTCCTACTACTAGCTAGCTAGCTAGCTAGCATGTTGTTGTACTGTAGTCTGTGCGGATCATGCCAACAACAGCTGTAGCTGCAGCCAACAGCCAATACCGCCGACTTTCCTTTTAAGACCCACTACATACATGTACTCCAGAATTCAGAAGTACTAGTATTCAGAGTACTCGAGTACTCAGTTGCTACTCATAGCTATAGCAAAGCCGACGTCGTGTGCTGGCTCGCAGTTTGAGGAAGGACAATCGATGATGAGTCGAGGCCAGTTAAGCCGATCAGACGATGGAGGCAGGATCTGACGCTCGGAAAAGAATCCAAAGCACCTGGGCAATATTATTATCTCGTCTACATGAGCTTCTACATGGCACGTTTGCACTTGCACTCATTTTTCGTTCTGGATTGCTGGATAGATTGATGAACCTTGTCGCCAAGTAGTTCTTTAAGCTGTCAATACCGTTATGTCGGAAGGAGGAGGGTTTAACATCTACTCAGTAGCTATCTAGCTAGACCTAGTCACTCTTGTTTTCGTGCCATGAGCTGTGCCATGTGTGAAGTGGATGGTAATATCCGCATCCGATCGGATCCAAGGACCGCATCCCCGATCCGAGAAACCATAGAAGTACCACAGGTACGAAGACTATCCTCGGAGCTCGGAGGGCCAAAAAGGCTATCGTTATACCAAAACTGGAGTGTGGACTCGATGCAGTTTCGTACTAGTACTGGCGAAAGAGCCCTCTTGGTTGTCGTGAGTGAAGGTTTGAAAGCCGCAAGGAGACTTCCATTGCGGCTGTCTAGCTAGATGTACTACTAGTATCTGAGCTTCTCATGCAACATGCAACGTGCAACATGCAACGTGCAACATGCAAGAACCTCACTTTTGCGTTTGCAGCGCGGCGCTGCAGAAGCAAACTACAGACATCGCTCGTTCCCTGAGATGTTTCCATCTTCCTCTGCTGGAGGAAACAAAACAGGATGCCTGCTCAGCTACAACCTGTTGTAACTACAGGCTGGCAAGCATTGATAGATTGGTGGCACTAAAGCTGGACATTGTTGATGTTTGGGCTACTGTAGCTCAAGAGCTCCTGAAGCGGGCTCGCAACCTTGGCACATTCGAGCTCCAACCGTGAATGAACCGGCAGGCTTGCCGGGTGGGAATGACGACACTGGCGTTTTCCAACACATTTTTGATCAAGTCCGTTGCCGAACCTCGCTGGATCTTCTCGTAGGTCTTTCTGCTCAACAAGAAAATTCAAGTATGTGCGTGCACTTCTAATTTTGGCCGTTGATTGCCTCTCACACAAGAGTGAAGTGTCTTGAAGTGTTGAGGGATGGATTTTGTGTTTGCGTATGGAGTCAGGAATGAATCGAAATTTGCCTCTATGAAGTTGGGAGCTATTAGGGATCCAAACGACGAAGCACCAGTGTTGTCCATCAAAGGCAGAACATTTCTGCGCAGATCACTGCTTACAAGAGCAGCTTTCGAGAATGACAAACAACGAATCGCTCTGCAAAGATGGGTGTGTCCTCACAGGCAAAGATCTGGAGCGATACAGTAGGAGGAAAGGACTGTGCCACTTGTGCGCTCGGTTTGCAACTCATAAACGTGCAGGTAAATTGTTCAAGCGTAACAAATGGCAGCCATTGACGATCCAGAACGAATACACTGGAGAATACCTGGTCTACAAAGGGTACTGCCTTCAACCAACGTGCTACACCCTTGATCAAGCTAAGGAAGCGTTGGGAGAAAAGCCCATCATTCAGAGAAAGTCCATTACTAGTCGCCGAGACTCTTCATCGCTCGCCGCGGTTTCTTCATCAGTCCGCAGTGACAGCAAAGACGGCGCGAAGCAGGCCCCTCAGGAACAGCCAATCAAGCCAACTTCCCAGAATCCAGAGGATGACCCTGTTGCTGAGGACGATACTAGCATGTTGTCCCTGGATGTCCTCCAACTCTTGGGAAATGAGTCTCTTAATGCAAGAGGTTTAAATGGCCACGCTGGCAGTGTGGCTTTGAGTCCCCTTATGGACAGTTCTAGGGGCGACAAGAATGATGCCGAGGCTGTTTCGCCGTCTCAATTCAATGCATCTCATAAATGGAGCAGAGAAGTGCCATGCATCAGACTTCCGTCATTTGCCGAAAGTCGCCATTCCGAAGATGGGAAGAAGTCATGTGACCAATCTTATGTTTCCGATCTCGCCGGCACCACTGAATTCGGCTGCAGCTCCCATGATGGACAAATGAGTCAATTGCAACCTCCAAAGACCGGGCATGACTTGAAGCAAAACGAAGAGCAGATGAACGAGCTTGACAAAACGATCAAAGACTTACTGGGTCTGAGCACGCCAAAAGAAAGATCCCAAGGTGACGACCCCACAGTTGATTCGTCTGATTCGGTTAGTACCACCACATCTATACTGAGCCAAATCGACAGTGCAATTTCATTCGATCACACAGAGAATCTTCCAGGGTGCGGTTTTGTGTCGTATGCCACTGAGGGGAACTACAGGGCGGCTTTGGACGCGTTGGATTTGGCGCCTGGTGCAACGCAAGAATCCAAGAGAGCATCCATCAAAATTAGAGAGTCGGGAGATCTTCAAGCACTTTGTCTGCAGTCCAAGCAGTTGGATCATGGCGATATTGAGTTGGTCGCGGTGACCGTGGATTCAGAGGGCCATTGGCTAAGTCCTGACTTCTTGCTCGAAGATGAAACAACAACTGAGATTGCGCTGAAGCGTGGCAATGAGAGGATGATTGTAGTTGGCCCATCAGGTTCTCGTTTGGTTGAACTGTCGCACGTGTGCGCTGATGGAGGGATGGAAGAGCTCGAGGTAGAAACAGACCTGAACCAATTTGCGAGACTAGATCTCTATTCACAAGAAGCCTTGGACATCAAGTCCCGCGCGTCTCTTGAAGCAGAAATCAACAACTGCGAGGAGGCGATCACCTCTGCTCAGGTATCAGATGATCCAACCATCATTGAGAAAGGGATCCTCTCCCGTAGCCGCCTTGGAAGTCTCCTTCCTCTCCGAAAGTTCTATAGACCACGGAAGAAGCTGGAAAAGAAAGTGAAGAAAATTACCAGAAAGCTCGAGGCCTTGGAAGAGGATGACCTTGACCGCCGCTATGTCTTGGCCACCGAAAAGTGCCGACTCTCTAGGCAGATCACAGCAGAAAAAGTGGCTGAGGAGCTACGATCGCCGAAGGCCCAAGGGGATGGGTGTGAAGCTAAGGATGACGCACAGTCCACCGAATTGGCCACCCGATTGAACGACGTTTGGCCGCAGAATGGAGTCAATTGCCTTGCCGAACCCTTCAGGAGTGTCACTTCGTTTCCAGACGACGTGCCTCCGCATTCTGATGTAGTGAACGCAACGATAGAACTGGACGCTGAAAGATCGGTGAAATTCGACTCGAACGAGAATGCCTTGGATCTCCAAACACTGCCATCTGTTACCGAAGTGCACATGACAGTGTTTCAATCAGCCCCGTTGGCATATGTCGATCGAGCAACAGGCACCCACCATGTCTGCCCGCTCCTCGACTTTGAATATGAAGCCCGTGCATTGACACAGTCATTGAAAGAGGCTGAAATTGCTGGGGCCAGGATGGACGTTCAGTTCGACATTGCAACAACCGATCGGCTCAGTGCATTCTTAGCAAAGAGTGAGAGCCGTGTCATGCATTTATCCTGCCACGGTCACCCTGATTACTTGGCTCTCGAAGATGGGTTTGGAGGGATGCAGATTCTTCCCGTCAGAGATCTGAAGAGGTTCATTGCTGCCGGTGTAGGAAACCTCGAAGTCGTCTTCGTCTCAGCCTGCCATTCAAAGGCCGCCGGTAAGGCATTCCTCAAGGCAGGCATCCGACATGTGATTTGTTGTCGGCAGGACGACAAGTTTCGAGATGAGGGGGCAATCGAGTTTGCAAGAAGCTTCTACCGTGCCCTTGCGTTGAAGAACACTGTTAAGCAGGCATTCAACATGGCGAGAGAGGCAATGCGAGTATCACCCATGGTTAAGGATTCAAAGGCTGAATATGAAAAATTCATCCTTCTTCCTCAACTGCCGTCTGGTGACCCTTATCATGATGTCCACATTTTCACGCACCCCACAGCGAGAAGCGACGAAAGCACTGCGATGCATGAGCCAGGCTGGAAGCGCAAGAAACGAATCATTCCTCGTACGCCTCAATTCTTCATTGGACGAGAGATGGATATGTACACCATATTGGAGGCTCTAAGGTCGAACGATATCATTCACGTTCAGGGACCCCCCGAGATTGGAAAATCCAGTTTGGTTGCCGCGACAACCCGTTACATTGAGCAACGGCACAAGTCATTTCTCTTCGACGAAACGGTCTGGCTACCTGTTCAAGAGGGCTCCGCTCCAAGCGATGATCAACTTTACTCTGACCTGTCCAAGATATTTGAGTTGATTTCGAAGGCTTCAAGAGCACCTTGCCAACGCGAACAAGCTTACGCGGAATGCTGGAGCAGGACGCTTCACCAACTTCATGACAAAAGGCCCTTGATTGTGATCCATCGTGATTGCCTCTGTGCCAGATTTTCCATGCAGTCTCTGGATGCATTCATCCGCCAGTTGCTCAAGGTCTCCAATGCCAAATTGATTACTGTGGGAATCCCTCTTATTAGCGGCTTGGACTCGGCTGTCATCAACGTCGAGGCATTGGACTTCGATGCCACCATTTTGCTCTTTGCTCGTTTATCGCGATCTGCATCTATCACGGCACCACAGATCATTACTTCTTTGACGACAGCCTTGGCATCTTCTGAAGACCATGATTCGTGCAGAGGTAAGCTGATCTCTTGGCGCCGAAAGAGAGTCTATGAGCGGCTAGGAGCAGGTGTCCCAACAGCAATCCGGAAAGCAGCTTTGGATATACCAGATGATGAACTTTCTGAACTGTTGCGGGCCGCTCAGAGACCCTTTGTTGACGTTGAGTCCCGATCGGATTTGGATGCGAAGATCAGTGAGCTCGAGATGCAGGAATGTCAGGAGTTGAAAGGCAACAAATGGCTTTTGGCTCGGGACACACGTGAGACTATTGAAGAGCTTGAGTGTCTTTGCCAAAGCTTTCCCACACTGCAAGACTTGCTTTTTGAGGAAAAAGAGTTGGAAGACTCACTCCAAACAGCAGTTTCAGTCAAACAATATGACAACGCTTGTCAGTTACAAAAACGTCTTGATGCTGTGAAGCAGCAAATCCTCAACGAACGTAGCACGGCACCAGCCACAGAAACGGTTACCGCAGAAGTATCAGCAACCGTGACAGCAGAATCGGCAGCCGTGACAGAAATAGCAACGGCAGCAACCTCTGTGGAGGTCGAGAAGGAGGCGGACGCAGATGCGAAGACCGAAGCGGAACAAGAAATTGTAGTGGAGCCCATGGATACCCACGTCGTCGAAGCCGATAATACCAGCGGTGTATGGGCGTAGTTGATACATCAAGGCCGCCCACATGGAACAGCAGGGCATCATATTCAACAGAGGATCCCAACAACAGAAGGCGTTCTATTCTACGCCACTGCACAAGAAGAGGCTAGTATGTTTAGTTAGGCTGTTAGTATGATCTGTTCGCTGTAAACTGTAGTATTTCCCTCTTTTGATTGCTCGGAACTCCCTGGAACATAAACATACGTCCCTGTGTCCTTGAGTCTTTCCAAAAGCTATCACTTCACCGTTGGAGCAGATGAATTGAAGGACCTGAAGCTCTACCTGGTACCGGTACAGTTGCAGGGTGGAAGCAGCCTTTTCTCATTCAAACACAGCCACTTGATTTTAAGTTCAGGCATGGCACCGACCTCTTGAAAACGGGGAACCAGATGGAATCGCTACGCTGCATCGTGAGCTTTGGTGTTGTTCTTGCGGATTGGAAATTTGTGGAACTATTCATAGTATCTCCGGCAATTTGCTTTTGAAGCCGCAGAACCGTCAGGTACATCGTACCATACCCAGCATTGAAGCCGTAAGAGTGATTGAATCATTCCGACGAACAGATTTGCTAGAATCACAGGCTCTATTGTGCTCCGTGTGCTCCAAAAATCGTCGTCAGATTGCAAGAAGTCTCCCATCGGGTCATGCGCTGGGACTGGTGTGTTTTGATGAAGGCCGACTGCTGGCTGTGCAGCGTCTCGTAAGGCAAACCAGTCTCACATCTCCTTTAAAAAACAAAGCTTCCGCACCGATAGACTACGGAAGCCAGCGAGGCCAGGGCAGGCTAAAGCGACGAAGAGTCGCTTTTAGTGGCTGTGCACGGTGCGAAAAAGATAAACCATTTCCACATCTTTCGTTACAGGTGGCTGTGGCGGTGGGATCTTATCACAAATTCCAATCCACCACAAACAAACAGCACGATATTACCATGAGCAAATTTGCTGGATCTCTTCTTCTCTTCATCGTGACCGGTGGCGCCGACGCATTTCATTTCAACGCTTTGAAGCCACGGATTGTTGTCCCAGCCGAAGGATCAGCCACGTCGAAGATGCGACCGCTCTTTGCCCACGTTCTTTGCGATGAAATTGCTGCAGTTGGGAGTAACGACAAGGATGATCTTTGGAGTCAACTAGAGCAGGTCACAGAGAACCACTTGAAGGAAAAGAAGAGAGTTTTCTTCAACCTGAAGGAACTGCAGCATGATCATGAACCACTGGCACATCAGCTCCAGGCAGAAACTCAAGTTGCGTTCCAAGTCCCAGAAACAATGGAGGAGGCATTGGAATCCCTCATTGCCACCCCGTCTATGCAATTCACACTTGTGGCTCTTGCAGTGACACTGGGTGTGCGTTTGGTATTAGGGCCACTAGGAGTGGCAGACTTGATTGCTATGGTGGCGACCAAGGTTTTCTGGGAGCTTCAAGAATGGATTGTTCATGCACACTTCTTCCATGGCAAGGAACGAAAGGCTATGTGGCCATTTGAGAACCATGATAAGCATCACAACCTTCCCTATTACCATGTGTCAGTAGAAACACTACCCATGGTGGTTGGCTGGTATTCAGCAGTTGCTTCTGCAGCCTTGGCAGCAGTGTCCATTGGAGCCCCTGCTGATCTTGCCATGACCTCGCTTGGATCCTATACTACATGTGGGCTCATGTACATGGTCCTGCACTTCTTGACACACACAAAACTGCCTATGAAAGGTTGGCTACAGGAAGCACGGGCGAACCACATCAAGCACCATTTGGAACCAGGAACCAACTTGAATATGGGGCCAAATACATTTGATCGCATCATGCAAACATAGTGACTGAATTGATTCTATCTAGCTAGCCAGTCAATCCACTTCGGTAGTCGATCTACTACATGTAGCTAGCTAGCAGTGACGGTACCGATTGCATAAATTAATAATTATAATGCAGGATCCGTCTCGAACAAGGTTTGATTTAGAGTACTAGCTAGCTAGTAGCAAGTTAGCTACCGATAGTTTAACAAGGAAGCGGTACCGGTACCAGTTCCATCGGTACCGATCATGCCAATGGGTCGCACTGGTACTCGTACCGATGACGCGTCGACGATTTGGTCACTCGAAGAAGTGTGGGAGTCGTGGTTGGTGTAAATCGGTCTTTCCTTTGTCCGTTCTCAGGAGGCTTTTCAACCCAAGCAAAAGCATCAACAAAAGAAGGGACGCAACAGACAGCAAAAGACGAAACAGCAACACACTCGACGACTTCCGTTTTCCTCATCAGACCTCACTCAGACACTGCCATCATCATCATGGATGGTGTTGTACAAGCCGTCTCGGACAAGCGGCATGAAATCAAATTGAGTCCTTCGGTGCTCTTCATGGCTTTGCTTTGGTGGTTATGCTATTTGGAACGAGAGCAACAAAGGACCTTCTTGTTTCTGGTGTTTTTTTTCAAGTTGGCGGAATACTTCTATTTTCTCGCTGACGACTTGCAGCGGTATCAGACGGAACCCTGGTGGGATGTGCCTAAAATCCCGAAAGTCCTCGGAATGTTGGTCGTCTTTTGGACTGTGGCATGGTTGACTGCGCAATGGCCGATGGCGGCGCAAGACCAAGACGCTGACGAGAAACTTGGCCTTCCGGGAGAGGACGACAGCTCGGCGGAATCCCCGGAGGACAACGATTCTTTGATTCCAGAGCAGCAGCAAGCAGAAAACAACAACGAACCGCACCGCAGATAGATGATGGGTTTTTGCGAGTCGAGTCCTGCTTGTTTCATTTTGTACCATTTTCCACCAACACGAAAGCAAAAAACCGGTCTGCCTGACGCTGCCAAGAAGAGCTGTTTAGCTAGCCGCAGAACCCAGAACAGTAGTCGAAACTATTTGCTAGCTAGCAAGAGCTATCTTAGTAAGTTTCATTGTATTTTAGACCCCAAAATTACACCTTTCTGCTCGTCTACCATACGATGTACGAACTAAAAGTACGTTTCTCCCTGCAGTGTGATGATACAAGGGTACGAGTACGGCAGCCCGCAACTATGGAGGCGCAACTCTGTTGTGTAAAAGAATACTGTAGAAAGAAGTCTTGTACAAATCAACGACAGGAAGTCAAAGGCGAGATCGGAGAAGACAACTTAAAAAATAAATACAACGAACAGCTCCGGTACACGCAACCTGGAACTGACTGCGCAGGATGAATGATTCAATCCTGAAAGTCTTCAAGGAAACATCATCCCTGCCTCATCCTCAATTCTGGAACCGAAATTCGCTGAAGGCACCACTTCTTCTTTAGAAGTAACCAACGCCCACACACGGCTTTAAGAGGCTTCGAATTGAGGATCAGCAATATAACCCATGTTTCTCGGAGCACCTCAAGTCAAGACAACCCAAGCAGTCAATAGAAAGCCTTCACGACAACTGGTGCAGATCAGGTGTTTGCAGAGGGAAGACTGCTTCAGTACTTTGCAATGAAATACACCGGCCGGATCAGCAACTCTAGGAAAGGAAGCATACCGTCCCGTTGTCTCACAGGCACAAACCGAGCAAGAACATGATTATATGGAAAGATCCCAGGTGGGAGCACAAGTCCCTACCCTTTGAAAACTAACCTCCTAGCCAAGCCAAGCATCAGGAGTTTCCGGAGGTGGTGCAACCGATGGGTACACAATGGTAAAGTATCTTGATTTCCAGAGCCAGACAAACCCTTGATTTAAAACAGCTATGCTGGCTAATTTACTAAATGCAAGGAGGTGGGGCATTTGAAGCCATTTACCCCTGCTCCTGCCCAACTGAAACCGTGCTCGTCATCGCTCCGAGACACATTGAGGATCCCTAAATACACTAAATCTTCTCAATCTGGCAGGCGTGCGGGCCTGCTTTTTGATTGTCTGAGAACTAGCAAAGCCGCCTGCACCACCCCGCCGATCGCGACCACATAGCCACCGCGTGGTTTTCAAAGGGACGACAATGACGGCAGCGCAGTGAAGCCACATTCTCCACACGGCTACAGTACGATACTCACCAACTCAATTGCACCTACTGTACTCAGATATATATATATAAGCAGAAAGACCATGACGAATCCAATACATGCACTTGCTGCAACGGGGCCACAGTTGACACGCAACAAGGAACCAAAAAGTGAGGAGCAACCACCAGCACCGATAGAGGCACCCGAAGGGGAGGCTGTGGAGGAACCCAAAAAGGATTCTGTTGCACAAGACCATGGCTTTGGGTCAGGGCTCCTGGCGATTGGGATCTACGCACTGATGCATGACAGTGGTATCATGACGATCCTACTCTTGGCGTTTGTATGGCAGTTCTCGCTGGACGCATCACACCAACGGATATTTCTCTTCTTCTTGGTGCTCCTCAACTTTGCCGAGTACTTTTACCTACTCCCAGAAGTGCTAGCAAGATATCAGCGTGAAAAGTGGTGGGATATCCCCACCATCAAGACGGCTACCTTGACGACTGTCATCTTTTGGAGTATCGCTTGGGTCAGCGCCTGGTATACAAGTTATCTAGAGAATAAGGAGCAGGAGAGGCGGTTAGAGAAGGCTCAGATGAGAGCAAAAAAGGAACAGTGGTTCCAACAGCAATCTGCCATGGCCTCTTCACCCGGATCCAGTGATACGCTGTGCGAAGGAACTGAGGATGGTACCTCTGAGGATTCATAGACCACTGGTCTACAGTATTTTTTGCTACAGCGGCAGCAAGGGACAATAGTTGACAACCAACGACTAACAGTGGCTACAATCTACTGCTGGAGCCCAAGGCAGTTTAGTGTGGTCCGTCTATTCTGCCAAGACACCCCGTTACATAGCACCAATGTAAAAGTTCATAGTTCTGTTCATTTTAGGGACCATGAGTATCGCTAAGGTATGGCAAGCCGCTTAAATACCTGTACACGTTGAAAGCTACCTTAATGGCTCAGGCGATTGCCCGCCTCTCCGCAAACACTACTAGCTAGCTAGATAGGTAACAAGATACTACAGTAGCAACGTAGCCACCTCGAGTAGCGGTCCAACCAGGTCGGACTTCTCACACAGCAATGAACCAGCAAGATTTTGAGAATAGTTCTCATGGGTTCTCACCACTCCTGTGGCAAGCTTACAGCCAAGCAAGCTACCGGTATCCACTACTGCTAGTTGGAGCTACAAAACTACGGTTGGCAAAACTGGTATTTCGATAAGACGCGGTCCGTGTCGGCAGGGAAATAACTGCTGCCGCCTTTGCTAGCTAGTAAGCTAGAGACAGAGAATGATCTTCAAGAGGAACAATGAACAGACTACACGAGCAAAAGCCAGCTACAAGGAGCGACCTTCATCCTGAGAGCTCGAGAGAACCTTCATGGCTACCGGTTACCGGTACGTGACTACTACTATCTGCAGGGTGATGCTGTGGCCATCTAGTAAGTAAGCCTCATTGTGGCTCTGGCTAGCCAGTAGCTAGCTGAGCTACCGTATAATGAATATTTCTCTAGCTAGTACCGTCAATCCAAATTGGTGTCTTCTTCAGACACGGGAGGCGGCTGCATCAACCAATAGGCTGCCAACAAGCTACCCAGACAGGAGTGCATTGTGGCACTGAGAGCTCCGGGCAAACTAGCCAATGCCGGTGCTCCCATCGAACGGGCCAACACAACTGCCAGCGCCGAATTCTGCATCCCTGTTTCAATAGAGATGGTCCGTGAAGTGGTTTCTCCCCTTTGAAAGACTCGTCTTGGAATCAAGTAGCCCATGGCAAATCCCACCGTGTGCAGGCCTCCCACTGCCGCCAAGAGTCGCGGCAAGAGTGTGCGAGAACTCAACAGGAGTGCGGCATTCTCCGAGACGACCCCTCCACAGATGAACGCAATCAATAGGACGGATCCAAAGGGTGTGAATCGACTCACTTGTTGCGATAGTTTTGGAGCTCGTGACTGGATCACCATACCCAGCAACACTGGCAACAGGACCACACGTGCCGTGGCCACCACCAAGGCTTTTCCCGACACGGCCACCGTGCTGCCCACCAGAGTTTTCACCAAGAGAGGTGTAGCCACCGATGCCAAGATGGTAGAACAGGCAGTCAGAATGACACTGAGAGCGACATCGGCCCGAGCAATCAAGGAAACCAGATTGGAAGCAGTACCTCCCGGACTGCATCCCACCAAGATGAGGCCCAAAAAGAGCGATTTGGCAGTGGCAAGGGTAACGCCAGTACCACTTCCAGCACTTGCCAGCAAGATGGTTCGTCCCAGTAGACTGGCCGTAAGGGGCATTATAAGGAACTGGCAAGCGACGCCCAAGGGAACCGAAACAACGTTGCTCGGCACTGTCAAAATATCGGTAAAGTCTTTCTTTTCCAGCGTCAATCCAGTCCCCACCATGACGCTTGCCAACATGAGGGATATCAATTGTCCCTGATTGACCCACTGAAGCAATGTTGGCTTGGACAATCCAGTCAAAGCAAAGGAGAGAACCCAAAAAGGAAACCATGAAGTCAATCTCGAAAGGATCTGATCGAGCTTTGTGGTTAAAGGACTGCTGCTGCTTGTCTTCTCCTCATCTTGTTGAAGACCCTCGCTGAGATGGATGGTGGTTGGCACTCTCGAGGTATGGACTTGAATTGATCTGCGTCTCTGACCGCGTATTGATACTACAGAGGTTCTGCTGACTTGTTCTGCAATGCTTTCCCAGGAGAGTGTTCCTCCTCGTGTTGGAGTTGAAGGGGTCACGACAACATAGGCGTCAGCCAATCTGTCACATCGGGCCAGCAGCACTAGCAGCAAAAGGACCGATACTGGTACTGCACCACGAAATGGCAAGATTCGCTCTCCTGAGCTGACAGAGAGACGCAGCATTTTGCATTCCAGCACACGCAGAGGCCACAATCGTTAGAACTACTAGTAGGACAGAGACAACGAACATGCGCTGCTTGGACAATTGGACATTGGACAAGAGAAAAGATCGAAGCAAGCAATTGTGTGGAGGCCAGGAAGTTGGAGAGACGAAAAAGATTTAACAACGGAAACTATGTTAAAACTCTTTCGAAGGCGACCTACCGCAGCATTGTAAACTTGATTTCGTGCGATGAAGGGCACCGCCTCCGTTCGTCTTTGGGTTGGTCCTCTGTTTGTTTGTGTACCGGTACATGTACCTGGTACCAGCACCTCCGCTATCGACGGGGCGCATTTCCGCACCTGGCAGCAGGAAAAGGCGGGGACGGCCAAGCATGCAAAACGAAGATGGTTATGTAATTATGTATGTCCTCCAATTTGGTGGAGCTGCGGAGAAGCGCAGCGGGCCTCTTTGCCGAGACGGCTTAAGCCTCCATCACGGAGCCATCGTCCTCGTGTCCGCCGTTATACTGGCCATACTGTGGCGGCTGAGGTGCGTACTGTTGAGGCACGTACTGTTGTTGCGGGACATACTGTGGCTGCTGTGGAACGTACTGCTGCTGGGGCACATACTGTTGTTGCGGGGCATACTGTTGCGGCGGAGGTTGTTGCGTGTACATGACTGGTGTGGCGGGAGTCGCCATGACCGGGCTGTGTCCGTGCATGACAAAGGCCGCATCGTTCGCCGTGGCGGAATCGCGACCACTGAAGGTTTCCGTCGAGAATGCCTGTGTCGAGTCCACGGGTACCGCGCCATTCGTATACCCGTATTTGTCGGCCCGTTCCTTTTCGTCCTGTGCCTTCTTGGCGGCACGACGGGCCCACGCCGGAACCACCACGCCTTCCCAAAACAAACCAAAGTAAATGGAATGAAAGAAGAGCGTCCAAGCAATGGCGGCGGCTATCGTGACAAAAGCCAACCCTTCCAACTCGAGCTGCCAAGTGGTGTCGGCCCATACAGACACCATGGCAATCCCCAGGATGACTTGAAACGAGATCAATCCGTAGGCGACGGGGTTGAGCGTTCGGCTCTCCTTCCTCAGAAGCCATTCGACCAAGGGAGCCAGGAAGATTAGAGAAAAGATATAGGCGACCAAACTCTCAATCATGTTTTGCAAGAGCCAGTGGGTCGGGCAGGGATCGATGCTGTCCAGGGTCAGCACTGTTTGGGTGCGCTCGCCCACAAAAGCCGTACAGCACGCCTTTTCCAAGCCGCATTCTTTAGTGGAATCGGTGGGACAGAACAATTTGTTTCCTCTTCGGATATCTTGCGTGGACGTATCGAGATAAGCAAACCATTCGGTTCTCAATGTTTCCGTTTGGGGTTTGGAATAGGTAGTGAATCCGTAATTGTGGCAGTCGCTTTCAGGGTAGGCGTCGTCTCCTTCGATGCATTTGCAAATGGCGAAATTGAGGGCGTTAGAAAAGTTGATAGCAGAGACAACGGCCGCTTCGGTTCCCAAGAATCCAATGAACGTGAAGATGCGTTCACTGCGTGTGTAGGCCGTGTCAGTCTTGTCCCAAGCACAGATGCCAAAGAGAACATGATCCCGGATCATGGCCATGAAGGTATCCTTCATCCAGCGAGCCCAGCTGAATTCTTCCTCTTGCGAGTCGTCGTCTTTGTCTTTCTCCGTCTTTTGCTCTCCCGGTTTCACCACTTCTGGGGTGGAGCCTTGTTGCGGTGGCTGCAGCGCCTTGACTTCCAGCTTGTGAACGGCGACTTTGTCTTCTGGGATGGTCCAGTTGTTAGCCGCCGAATTCCTCAGAGCTGGTGACTCGGTCGTGGTATCCACAATGGTTTCTTCCTTGACCAGCGTCCCTTCCTCCTTGACGAGGGTTTCTTCCTGGACGAGCGTGCCCTCGTTGGCCGGGTTGCTGCTGTTGAAGCTACTGGGAAGATTGAACGGTTGCGGTTCCCTTGATTGTCTGAACGGAGCAGGGTTCATCCATTCTTCTGGCCTTGAAGACGAGGGATCCATCCATTCTTCCGAGGCAAAGTCAGTGGCCGAGGCATGGTTGCTGGCCTCAACGTCACCGCGCATGCGTACCTTCAAATCTGCTCGCACCTTGTCGAGGGTAACCCGATCTCGAAAGATAAAGATAATGGCTCCATTGGGATCTCCAACCAGGGAGATCTTGAGTTTGGGCTTGGTCTTGGGCGCATCATCGGCCTTGGGTTGCTGCTTGTTGGCCGAGACCTTCTTCAATTCCATGTACATCCATTCCTCCTTGGCGCCATTGTCGCCGCGAAAAGTCAACCCAAGAGGTGCGACTTCCAATTTCCCGACTTGTTTCTGGAAGGACACGGGACGGTAGGTGGAGCTCTCCATGTTGTCGTTCGTTCATTCAGTATTTCCCACTTTCGGCTACTTGCTCTGTCGTCGTCGAGGCTCCTCTTTTATTGTGATATGATCGAAAGAAAGAAGCAAAGGTTTCGCATTTGCTGGGGTATCCTTGTATCCTTTGTCGGGTTTCCCGCCTGCCTGTGCTGCATGGTGCCGGTACGACTGTGCCATTGCTGTACCATTCATGAGATGGCATCGATATCCCAGACTGGGTGGTTGCCTGAGCCACGTTTCGAAGCGCTCTCCTTGATCTGATAACGTTTAAAATTGATACAAAATGCTTGGTTCTGCATGATGGGGAGTGTTCAACAAGCTTACTTGCTCTAAAGATTGAAAGACCCTTCTTGTGACTTGTGACAGATCTTTTCTTCAATAGCCACAGAATACTTACAAAAGATCCAGATGCTGTGGATTAATGGCTCGTCTCCCACAGAAAACACTTGTACACCAAAATTTACAGTAAGACTTTGGCGTGACTCGACGAATTGTGCTCACAATTTTGTGTTTCCAGTTAGGATCCAGGAGGACCGCTGTCGACCACCAGGATACTTGTTGGGACCGTTCCAGAGCGACGAAGGAGTGCGGAGGGTATAGGTAGCTACAGCATCAATGATTAACAAGATCGCTGTATCTCTGTCTTTGACGCTTTTGTGTTGGCAAACGTTGTTGATCCAGAGCTTTCGATTCGTGAGACCGCGCTTGTCATTGTCACGGCATCCTCGTCGCGGCATGGCAACTCCCTCCATCACCGATTGGCAATCCGACTTGCGCTTTAGTCATGTGGATATTATTGTAGACGATCTACAGGACTTCATCCAGAAATGGTGTCCTCGCCTGGGGATGGTGCCATCCAACGTCCAAACTTGGGGCGGCCCCAACGACCCTACTTGGTCGGAGTTTGTTTTTGTCTTTGACCAGTACACGGGAGCACTGATATTCATGGTAGTCGAGGGCAAAAAGGGTGCCCATGTAGATATTCTCAACAAATACGGACACGGTGCCATTTATCGGCTCTGTTTCAAGACGGATGATCTGGAAGCGTGTTTTGATCATCTGAAGGCCACTGGCACCAATGTGACCAACTTGGAAGGTGAACCATTTCATACCTTTCAGAATGTTCTGGATAGTGGGAAACGAATCTTGTGGTTGGAGCGAGAGGGAGAGCTCTCCATGGAAATATTGACGGCTCCAATCATTGATGCTGGATGTGAAAAGTTACGGCAAGAAGTGGGATTGTTACTGTCCACAACAGCCGTGACCAAGAGCTCAACCAAGACAGATGAAGCTATGCAGCACAAACGATGGCACTTCGGACTTGGTGCTGTGGCTGCCGTGGGAGCATCCTTTCTAGTCGGAGTGTTCGTTGGAAGAGCTTCACTGATGTTCCCCAAACGGTCGTGACGAGAAGAACGCGCCATTTGTTCTCAAAAGGAACTAGGGAGGAGAGATTGTCTCGGGCTAGCTACTGCAGACACATATGTTGGCTACAGGCATGTCAGAATGGATCAACTATAAGTGGGCTCTGCTTTTGGGCGAAGCGAATCATCCAACTTTTGAAGAGTGAATGGCTTATAGCATTAATTTTAAGAGATCGCCCTCGAACTCACTCAACCTCTATACAGTACCCAATGACTTTGACTTTTTTCATACGCTCCTTTCAATTTTTATTCCACCTTGATATTCTTCTGGCTGCCTGCAGCATCATCAGGCAATTCCATCAGCGTGGGACATTCATCGTCGTCGTCTTGTGGTACATAATCGGGAAGATGCAGATTGGGTGTGATCCAGGCAATTCCGCAAAAAACGGCACAGGTGACACATGTTGTCCTCATGGCACCCAAATCCGTGACAAAGTCTGCTTGGTCGTATTGGGACATGTGTGCGGTGCATTCCACTACCTTTAGAATGGCAAACGCCAACAAGATCGTGCGTTGGCGGTTTTCTTCAAAACACAACCACACAAATGTGAGGATCCAGCTGATTGTCAACTTGTCCATCATGAGAGTGTACAAAAAGACACTCCAGGCACTGTGCCATTGAATAGGCATTGCCAAAATGGGACTGTTCTTGTCATTGGTCAAAAACCACTGGAGTGCTTCAAAGAGATTCCAACAAATCATGCTAGCAAGACAGATGGATTGAATACTGGTACGGCGATTGGGTTTGGGCATCAACTTGGTTCCAAAAGTCACGACTTCTCGCACTGTCCAGGAGGCTCCCGGAGTCGCCAGGAACATGAGCACGCCACAAATACAGGTCAAAATCAAGGAGGGACGTCGCGTCACATACTGCGAAGATGCCTGCAACAGGATGAGTGTGGTGGAAATGGGAGCCATGGCCAAAAATCCATTCAAACGATGCAACAAATCATCCCGGTACCAGCACTTGAGCATGGTGTACACCACCAGAGCCAGCAACTGGAACGCGGAGTGGTACCGAAGTGTCATCATGGTAAGAGTTTCGGAAGCACGGCAGACCGCAGTGTGATCCGTTCCATCATCTTTGGTCGACATGTAGTAGTCACACAGAGTGCTGTTGTTACTACTAATACTCGCATCAGTGGAATTGGCAGAAGACGCGTCCACCGCAGAAAGATCACTGAGTTCAAAAAGAGCCGATCGAAACTCCCACAGTTTGGAAGCACCGACCACCACAATGATGAGACAGGTCAACTGCGGGTTGGTGAAATTCTTCCCGTTCGCTGATGGAGGCGGCAAGGAGGGTCCCGATTCCACAGCAGCAGCGCCATTGTCCTTGGCAGCTGGCTTCTTGGTGCCCTTTCGGATTTGCTTCTTCTTGTTCGTCATGGTGTATAGATTTGTTTGTTGTGTGTGAAGCGAATGCAATGACGAGCGGTGTGCTCTTTTTCTCTCGTGGACGCATTGGATTTGAATCAATCCCGTTAACGGTTTTGTTTCGCCCGGCGCACACTGATCAGGTGTGCTTCCAAAGGATCTACCCTTTGTACACTCGGTGCTCGACATTAAAGAGAGTTGGAGATAAGATGTCGAGTACTGAGATTTGCAAAAATGTTAAGATACTTGAGACACTCCAATCTGCACTAGAGCTAAGATAGCCAGTAAGCACTCTCCCTTGGGCACATATAAGAGATTGAGAGATGATACAATGACACTTTTCTACAACAAAATGCCTTAAAAACAGGTACTAAAAGAAAGAAATTTCGCCTCCGGCAATGATACACTGCTCTTTCCTCTGTTCTCCTAGGGGTATGAAAAGCAGAGTAGCAAGGTTGGTATGTACCATACCGGTACATTAAACAATGAATGTGGCGACCAGTGTTTGTCCCAGGCCTACTGTAAGTCTGTTTTCATGACACGCCCAAACTTCCTTTTACCCTGTGCGTGTTCGTTATTGGTTCCAGATGATGCTGGATATGATGAGCTCAAGAGCTGCTCAAGCATCTTGTAGCCAACCCTTCAATGGCAGCTTTGTGTGTGTCAAAAAGTGAATAAGAATGTACCCAACACCACAGGCTGTGGAAGACCCAAGCCAGGTCACTACTGGTACCAAATTCTGCTGGAGCAGCTCCAACAAATACGAAGGACAAGGCCATTGTAGCAACCAGAGTATACCAGCCGACCACCATGGGCAACGTTTCCATGGAAACATGATAGTAAGGGAGATGTGGTGGCGGCATGATTGTCCATGGAGACTGAAGATGGATGATACCCGGTACCGGTACCGGTACAACTTTTTATTACGCGCCGGTACCAACCGTACCTGGTACTGTACCTACTACAGTTCCAGTAACCACAATATATATACCGTAGTACGCACAGCTGACGCAGTCGTTAACGCACGACGCACGGAGGTCCGACGGTAGTGTACGACTGTACAGTACCAGCAAGACGCTTCGTAATCACTTGGGGCGGACTATGCTTTAATTAAGCATGCTTCATTTAATACCTCGTTTCTGGGTGTTTCCTAATGTCCCGAGTCCAATGTCTTTTTCTTTAACTCCTAGTTTCAGAATGGGATCATCAAAGAGCAAGGAACCCACATTCCACGTGCCACGCACCATGCTAGGAACAGCCCAACAGGGAGAATGGGCCCAACAGGGAGAATGCTTGTTGATAACCCTAGCATCCAACCGTTTCTTTTTTCATGCTGGTTCGCTGAAGGCTGGAGGGACTGGACTCAATTCAGTCTACTCGCGCTAATATTACTTATTTAATATTACTTCTCGCTGTTATATTACCTGATTCTTCGGATCCCCCCCCCCAGTCCCGCATATCCGTGAATGACGAATGACGTCAGTACGAGCCCGAAGTCATTAGCGCAACCATCGACGAAGAGATTGAAGAGCTCGAAGTTGAAGCAACAGAAGCCGAACTGGCTGTGCTTGATGACGAGGAACCGGAACCAGTGGAGATTGATCCGGAACCTGCCGATGTCTTTGCCTCATTTGCCGAAGCTGAAGAAGCACTCAACAAGCTCTCCAAGAGTGCCTCTGCTTTGGGTATCAACCAGGCGGCCACTGTGCATCTTGACAGGTTTGCCAGGGCATTGAATGTGGCTAGGGCTGCTAGGGCGGGCAAGCGTAAACGTGACGGCTCTATCCATTCGTACTTTACTAGTGGAACCGGCCCTTGAAAAGCCTAATATTACTTCTCTCTATTATATTACCCGAAGTCCGAAATCCCCCCCAAGTAATATTAGAGCGAGTTGACTGTGTTCTCCAAGAGCTTTTGGCCGAAAGTAACAGTGAGAATTCTCCCTGTTGGGCCATTTCTAGCATGCACAGCTCGGCCTCCCACGCGAAGCTCCTAGTTTTCACAGCGCAATACCGGTAGCACGCTTCGGCAACTGACAACAACGCCGCATCCGCCACACGCCAACAATAAAAACAACAACGCTGCCAACCTCACGGGCTCATTCTGTAGTTTTGCCCTGAACCTACCTGTAACCAAGCAAGTCCTCCTCCGGCCCACCATGAAGAGTTCTCCTGTAGAGCAAGTTGAAGGAGAGAGATCGTCGGATAAGGAATTTGAGAGAAGCGACGAAGCAAAGATGGTGGGAGAGGTGGACGTCGATGAGATTGCAGCGGCTGTCGCTCGTGCACACGAAGTAAGCAGGATGAGCAAGCCTCTAGCACTTTCGAAGGATTTGCAAATAACAGCTGCCATGTTGTCAAATGAACGGCAGCAAGAGGAAGGACGTCAAAGTGTACCGGTACAACAATATCAATCCTTGAAAGATGTTACGCCCTTACCACAGCCCATGCCATTATCAGAATCTGATGATCTCCCATCATTAGCTATCGTTTCCGGAGTCGAGAGAAGCCACCCAGAACTAAGAATGATGAGCAAGAATGCCGCTCTTCGTCAAGATTTGCAGCTGTCACCAGCGGAAATGATGACCAGAAACACCCGAGATTTGGACAAGAGACGTCCCGTCCATAGTTACCAATCCTTGAAGGATATTATCCCCTTGCCTCAACCCATGCCACTAGAAACAAGAGCACGATCACCCCCACCAACACTGCCAGCAGAAGTTTCTCCGGGAGCTTATAATATTGTGGGAGTCCGACCCATTGGCGCGTATCATTTCTCTCGTCCAACAGCGCCGCCAACACGGACATCATCTGCGACTCCTGATCAGAATAATCATGAGGGTCTAGTGGAAGCAACGCAAGTCCAAGACCACTTGCCTACGGGACACGCTGTGCTGGAAAATGCAAAAACAAGGCCTCCAAGCCCCCCGAAAAGGCTCCTAGGATATTCCATGTTGGCAAGCATGGTACTAGCCGTCGTTCTGTTGGCTCTGATAGTGACACTTGCCACGGACAACTATACACAAAATCAGGAAATGAAACGCGCTGCTTCCAGCCATAATAATAATGGAACCATTGCCAACAATGGCAATGTTACCAGCAGCAGCAATGCCACTGTGCCACCCGCCTGGATCTTGACGAATCTACCCGATTTTACTCTCTCCAGCTTACAGGACCCTTTTTCTCCCCAGACCCGAGCATACCAGTGGTTGGAACAACACCCAAACATTACCAATCTACCACAATGGAGGCGACGACAATTGTTCGCCCTTGTTACATTCTACTATGCCTTTGATGGACCATCATGGCCATTGGGTATCGATACCGATTGGCTCGACACGACACGCTCGGAATGTGACTGGTATTCCAACTACTTTGGACAATTCATTGACGAAGCAAACTTTGCCTTTCAATATCATGATAGTCGCAGGTCCATTTGCAACGACAAGGGCGAATATATCGTCATACATCTTGCCGCGGCTGCCAACGTGGGATTTCAAGTCGCCAATGCGGCGGTACCACCCGAACTCTCGTTCTTGACATCGCTGCGGCACTTTATTTGGCGGAACAATGGAATCACCAACGTTAGTTCTCCGTATATTCTACCCACAGTGATATATCAACAAATGACCAACTTGGAACACATTTCCATTGGATTCAATTCATGGAACAAGAATCTTCCCAGTGAACTGGGACTGTTGACAAAGCTTTCCATTCTCCGATTTCCAAATAGTGCCTTGCACGGAACCATTCCTTCCGAATTGGGGCTGCTGACCGCTCTTCGGTTCCTCGAAATTGAGTCCAATGCATTGACAGGATCCATCCCAACCGAGCTGGAGCGTTTGACGTCGTTGCAATGGCTAAGGCTGAACGACAATCGTCTGACGGGCATAGTTCCCGGCAATTTGTCGTCGTCGACACTGCGAGTGCTTCATCTCAAAAACAATTCGCTGCTTTCTGGAACGATACCAGGACAGTTCTGTTGGCTGGAAGGGGGAGAAGCCGATTGTAAAACATTCAATCCTAACGGCAAGGAGAAAAAATGTTCTCTCAAGGTGGATTGCACGGAGCGTCTCTGTGGATGTGACTGTGCCTGTCATCAATGAATGAATGAACGAACACCATAGCCCTGGTAACATGACATTGTGACTGACTTACTTACTAGCTAGCTAATGGAGCTGTGAAGGGTACCTGGTACCGGTGGCATCTCTTCCATCAACATACGGTAGCTGCAAGCTGGCCATTTTCGAGACTCTTTCTAGTTAGCGTCGGCTTTTTCCCGTTGAAAAGTTGGTCCGTGATTGGTCTTTTCTCTTCGATCAATCGATTCTTCAGCTGCCCTTTCCAATCTGTTTCAGCTGCAGGCGCCACTAGCTAGTAGTACCAAGACGTCGAACACATCTGTTCCGCACCATGGCTTTTAAATCGAAAAAATGCAACTTCCTGGAGGCAACTCTTGTTATTAATGAAAACAAACATGAAGAGAACTATTGGGGAGCTTTCGACGTAGCACATCCAATCTGAATACCTCGTGTTGTGTGAGCTGAGGCCGGTCTGGAGCTAGACATGGTGTGGTGGTGGGGCAGTCCAAGAATAAGCAAATCGGTCGAGCCGTCGAGCCTGCTTTCAATAGTGCGGGCGGCAGCCGCGGCACACTTTTCCCATGTCCAATGTTTGTCCGCATTCTAGCTAGCTAGTAGTACATGCACTACCGGTAGCTAGCTAGTAGCTCTAGCTAGCTAGAGTCTAGAGCTACTGTGGCGTCAACAAGGATAAATTTACAACCAGTAGAATTTTTATTTTGCTTATTGTTATGAATCATTTTCCGATTCCAAGGTCCCATTCCTATTTTCGTATTCCAATAGCCAAATATTCTATTGGTTTTCCCACCATTCACGTAGAAATGTACAGTCTTCTACTGGTTGTCGCCACCGTTGTCGCCACGGTAGCTACTAGTGGGTAGTAAAAGTGACTGCTTTGAGCAACGGACTGTGTGCGCGAGTACCGTAACTGAGGCGGTCCTATTAGTTTAAACGCGATGCATTGTGTGCAGTCGTCTCTGAATAGATATGAATCGAATCGTGTGCACTGTTGGATGGTCCATTGATGAGTTGCCACCAGTGTGGGCTTGTTGGGTGAAAGGCAGTGGAGGTGGCAACTAGGCTGCATTGGCGGCTCTCAATGGAGAAGTTGGGATCAGCACAGCGTTTGCCAAAATATTGCTGAGGATTTCCTGGGATACATTGCATCTGTATTTGCTCATGAAAGACTCCATGGATCTCAGTATTGAAGCTGCAACATCTGGGGAATTCAAACATCGATACAACACCTGTGCGGCATTGTTGAAGCAAAACAAAGCAATCGTATTTACCAATTCCTTGTCCCTGTATTGAAAGCTACCCTTGGTTAAAAACTGGATGCAAGTGGTGTAGAAAACACAAGCCTGGTCTAGCTTGTTGTTGTCCCCTTGCTTCAAGCCGTCAGAATGTAGGGCTATTGCCATATTGAAGAGCAGAAACAGACCAGTGGCATTTGGGCATACAGTGTTTCCTTGATCACCCAATTTGAAGCTGACAGCTTGATTGGCAATGTAGAAGCCAGTATCAGCCATTCCAGGGATTGCGGTTGCTATCCATTGACTACCGGTATGTGGAGGCGGTGATGGGGCGACACCATCCTTGTTGACACGGGCATCATAATGACAATTCGAAACGTTTGCACCGCCGGAGTCATTCAAAGAGATACCTAAGGAAGCTATTCCAGGCAGGGCTTCAGGCGCAGGATAATTGATCGTACCGGTACTGGAGGCGCCCCCCTCAACTGCTCCATTGCCAGAATTCGCCAGGTTTGCAATGATGGGGTCGTTGATTGAGATATCCAAGGCTGTAAAGGCACTCTTGAAGTAGCAACAAACGACATTGGAGTCTTCGCCGCGGAGAATGCTTTCGACAAGCTGATTATTCAGTTCTGCAGCCAACGACATACAAGGAAGGCTTGTTGTGGTTAATGTGGACGTTGTGTTCATCGTGGGCTTCGTTTGTTGCAAGAATAAGCAATACTTCGACAAATCGACAAAATTGGATACTACCAGCTAGTAAATGGAATCCTATCGTGACTTCTCGAGGAGCCTGAGTTTGTGTGCTGAAGAACAAACGACAGGCCTGAGTCGACATAGAGGTGTTCTTTATGCGTGTTCTTTACAGGTAAGAAGGACAGAGATCAGGACGTCAACGGTAGTAGGACGGACAGAAAAGTACGTATTTTAAACTAGGTCTAGAAAACGGCTTCTACATTGCTGCCTTTTATTAGTGGAACGTCAAGGAAAAGGAAACAACCACGCGTCCACTCAGAGTAACCGCCAAGATTCGAATGATTCGATTCTTTCGTCAGACATTTATTCCTGCACGACCCTAAATTACTGCGACAAACAAGGCTCTTGGACAAAGGGTCAGGCAGCGGGCGACGGACGTGTCCATTCACAATTTCCACTGTGACACGCAAGACGGAGGAAGAGCTGACGACTGACGTTATGTCCAGTGTCCAGCATGAAAAGATTCCGAATGAAAACAGACCGAGTTGTCTCTGGTCTGTTTTGGAGCTTGGTGGCATTCACAATTTCCACTGTGACACGCAAGACGGAGTAAGAGCTAACTACTCACATTATGTCCAGCAGGAAAAGATTCCGAATGAAAACAGACGGAGTTGTCTCTGGTCTGTTTTGGAGCTTGGTGGCTGGGATAATGCTGGGATTTGGTTCTGCCTGTGTCCTTGTTCGCCCTGTTCGTCCATGCTCTGTCCGTGAAGAATTCGTCTTTGCAATCAACAATCAACCGTTCCCATTTTCGTTACACATATCTTGTCTTTCCTTGTCCAAGATTGTCTAGTCGCTTCTGGAGGGGAAGACTCTAGAACGAGCGGTATGAGAGCACTTTGTGCAGAATCGAATCCTTTATTAGACTTTTAGAGTAGGGAAATTATCTACGGAAGCCTTTATTAGTTGGTTTTGCTCTTTGTTCCAGCTCTGCGAAAAGAACCTGAAGGTTAAAAGGAATGGAGCACGTACCGCGTTCACCAGCGGTGCTATATCATGATCACACGAATGATGATGACACCATAAACTTGTCTCTTTGCTTGTCATATATATGCTTTGCTTTCGTCATCAACTTCACAATGGAACCAACCTCGACATGTTCAACTCCTCATCAATGCATCGCAGTGGTTGCTCAACTCAATAATCAAGGAGTCCAAAGCCTTGCCGTTGGCCAAGACTCTGATGCTCTTTGCTTCTTCAAACAAGCTTGTTTCGCCCGGGAGAGGTGTCTCCCTGTCTGCCCCACTGTTGCAGGAACTTCAGATTGTGTTGATAGCAGTGTTGCCAATGTGATAGCCGCTCGCAACACCGCCACAACCAACATCCATGCCAATGGAACTGCCACTGTCGGCGCGACTCATGTCCGCTGTCCAACAGCTCGCTTGCCTGGTCCATGGATGGCAACTACAATTCCCAGCTTGGCTGATGATGGCTTCTACATTGCCAATCAAGCCATGTGCTTCAAGCTGGATGATCAAAGCAATGATGCATGCCCTGGTATGATTGGTATGATTGGTCTTATTCTACTTTTCAACACAGCACTAGCCCTACATTGTGATGGCTTGAAGAATGGCGACAGTGAAAAGCTACAACGGGCCATTAATGCATATGCCAGTTGTATCAGCATCATATCCAGTGATAACAACATTATGTTCGACTCTGTCAAGACAGTTGCTTTGTTTTGTTGGAACAATTTGGCACAGATATTGTATCGATGTCAGGCTTCTCCAGACCTTGCAGTCTCCGTACTGAGATTCATGGAATCTTTCATGGCCACATTCAAATGTGATGCTTCAAAGGAAATTGCTGAAAGCATTTTTGCAAATGCTGTTCTTATTCCTTCTTCTCCGCTGAGGGCAGCTGTTGCTGCCTAGTTGCCATTCTAGCCTTCCATTCCGCCCCAACAAGCACAACGACTTGGGCTGCTCTGACCAGCCCACAAGGAGAGGATACCGGTATACCCAATTGCATTATTGTTTCCATAAGCAATAGTTTTAGAATAATATTTAATCTTCATGATCCATCTTGACAACCTTGCTTGTGTCCGAAGGTAGTCGATGCCAGCAGAATGGTCGTACATACTTCCATGCATGTCCTGCTTACCTGGAAGACTTGGTGGAAACTTGAGCTCCCATGCCTTGTCAGTGGAGAGCAACGACACTCACTGGGGGGTGTCCGATGGTGGGTTTGGTCAAGCTTTTGTGGATGGCCATAGGAGGGGATTTTTTAAAGCCGGTACTCCGGTAGCCAGCCACAAGCCCAGAGATGGTCTGGATAGATCAGGTTTCGTTAATATAACTGTTGTGTCAATACAGCTCTGACAGATTATATCCACTGAAATCCGAAATCCATCCATGAGGCGCAGGTGCATTTGCTGTTGTGAGACATCATACAGTAGCTGTACATGTAGAATTCAGAGCAAGCAGGGAAAGGAGAAATGAGCAAGTATCCGATAAAGGACAAGGTTGTGTTGATAACCGGCGCCTCGAGGGGAATTGGCTTAGCCTTGGTGGAAGCATTCCTGGAGTCAGAATCTGCCAAGGTCTACGCGGCCGTTCGCACGTTGGAGACGGCACAACCTTTAGTGGACAAGTACAAGGACCGTGTCGTTCCCTTGTACATGGATCTGAACAAGGCTGAATCCATTACAGCAGCCGCCGGAATAGCAACCGACGTCGACATTGTCATCAATAATGCAGGGATTCTGAGTTACACAACTCCAACTGCAAGTGATGCAGTGGCTCAGCTGCAACACGAGATGGAGGTCAATGTGTACGGCTTTATCCATGTGGCGCAAGCCTTTGCACCCCTGCTCAAGGAAGGGGGAATTCTCTGTCAGATCAATTCGGTGGGAAGTTTACGCTGCCCAATCCCTTCCGTGTCCACCTATGCTGCTAGCAAAGCAGCCGCCTTCACCATGACACAAGCCCTGCGAACATCCTTAAAAGAACAGGGCACCTTTGTGATGAGTGTCCATCCAGGGCCTGTGGCAACCGATATGATTTCACAGCGAGGAGACTTGAAACGGGCGGACATAGCCTCGGCAGATTCAGTGGCCAAGGAAGTGGTCAAATCGATGCAAGCGGGAGAGTTTCTCTGTTTTCCGGATGAGCTCTCCAAAAGTCTGAGCAAGGCATATCAGCCATTTGCCGACTACGTCTTCGAACAGGGGAACGTATATTAGAAAAACATTCCTTGGTCGTCGAGCTCGCCTTGTAGTCGAAAATCGTTACCAGCATCAACTCAATGGTGTTGTTCGACAACAATTGAGACTCCAGACCACCAAATACACCAACAATCACAGCTGACCGAGAATGCACAATATATCATGTTGATTATTATAAAGCATAGCTGGCTACATGTGCATGCACACTCGATCCAGTTCGAGTTGCATGCTTCCTTTTTCGGGGTCTCTGATTCGTAATTGAGACATGTAACTCTTGTGTTCCAAGATAGAATCCACCGCCTCCAACGTATTTGGGATGACCCTCCACTCATTTAGAGCTCCTCTCCGAAGTTCAACGATCGCATCAAAGACGGGCTGAGTCGCCCGTTGTTTTGACTCGCGTGTTTCCTTGATTCCGCCAATGAGGACAGAGAGGTTGTAATCCTCCATGACATCATGCAAAGTCCCCATTGTAGCCGCAATCAGTCTAGCCCCGCGACGCTGGCAATGTATCGCTGCATTCACATCAGACAAACTCTCCAGTTCGTCTACAACAAGGACGCGTGGGCGTTGGTTTCGGAAACATTGATTCATCCATCTTGCTTGATCTTCTCGTTTGTCTACCATGAACCTTCGGGCCATGCCTATTGATGGATGTGGTGAGTCGGAATACCCTCCAATTTCACAAGTTGTATCGACAATGGAAACGCTCGTTCGTTCGGAGAGTAGTCGAGCTACGTCTCGAAGCGCTGTGGTCTATTGAGGTAGAAACGTATGGACGCGAGGAGGGTTGAGTACGATGCAAGCTAAGAGGGGCAACCGTGTGCTGACGAAGGGTAACCTTACCTTGCCGGATCCAGCTTCGCCAATGAAGAGTATTGATTTGGACGGATCCGCAAACAGCAAATCAGATATCATAGCAGCAACACCAGTGACGTGCCGTCCAACTCTCATGGTCAAACCGATGAGCTCTTGCTTCGGATTGCGAACGGCAGATATGCAGTGCAGTTGGCCATTAAGCCCAGCAAGATCCCCGTCTTGTTTGAAGCCGTCCACGCTGTTGGCGACTGTTTCAATGTCACTAGCTGTGACGAGCCGATCCTTTTGTCCCAGATTGACGCGCTGGTGATCGTCAAACCAAGCCATTGCAGGTCGACCTTGGTCCAACATGATGGACGAAACGTGCTCATGGAACTCAATGGCGGAAACGTTCTCTACCAATTCCCCTGGTAGGAGACTCAAGAGACCCGCCGCATCATTCGAATAGGACAGTGGTAGGCACTCATACATATCTGTAGGCCTTTGAATAAGGAGGAGCTCCAGCGACGATAGGTTGTGTTGATTTGCAACGTCAAAGCATATGCTGCGTCTTCCATCTTTCTCGACTGCCATGACGGCCCGCATCTCGGATGCCGATTGGATAGAGCTCCATAGCTCTTGCTTTTCGGTGGACGGTGAGTCTCGAAGGGTTTCAATCAGCGTCGACGCACTCACCAGAAGCAGATCAACGTGATCTGCAGCGTAGGAGAGCAATTCTTTTGAAATAGGTCTATTGCAGAACTTGTCTTTTCGTCTCGACAAGGCCTTTGTTATGGGATGGGCTGCAATTCCGAGCTGACGGAGCATACGATTGAAGCTCATTGTTGATACCCCTGTAAGTGCCTCCATTGCAATCTGTGTATCCAATAAGTTCTTTAGCGGTTCAGCTATCCCTCCAATCTTCGCGAGGGCAACTGCAGTGTGATGGACGTCATGAAACGCTTTGATGACACGGTCACTCTTGAACAAATTGGAGAGCACAGCGCAGACAGCCTTGGTGCCGAGTTTGACGCAGTCAAAGATATACGTGATCGACTCGGTCCCAATTTGAATGACATGAAGATCATCGGGAGCACCCTCGCAGCTGACTGTCACTACCCCTTCGTGATAATAGCAGAAGGGTTCGCCTTCCTTTGCCCTTTGCAGTTGCTCCTTAGTTTCAATGTAAGAAACGGGGGTTTTGCCGAGGTAGTGGTTCAATTTGCTTTGTTGCTGCAAAATGACGGTATGTGCCAAAGTGGAAGCAATTTCCCTGGGATTCCAACTAAGGTCAGGACCTGTTCGACTTACACACTTCAATCGTTGAAGGTAATTCAGAAGTATGTGCATTGCTTGTCGCCTTGTTTTGACACGTGATTGGGCTGATTCCTCCTCAGTCAGGATATCCAACCAACTAGTCACGGACGGCTTATCAGGATTGCCCGCCGAAGCCCCGTTTTCTTCGTCGAAGCGCATTAACCATTGCCACGCTTGTTGGTATGAGGTTGGCCACGGTCGATCCTTGACACTTTCCTTCAATCTTCGAAGGAAGCATAGAGTCGCCATAATGTCTGATCCAGCATATGTAAGCGAGAATACCAGTGGCTCGTTGATGCTGTCGGGACCACTCGATGCGGTCGAGGATTCTTCTGTCATATCACTGGTTGACGATATTTCGTCGGGTCTGCTTCGGTTGTTGACGTTATTATTGTTGCTTTCAGCCATTGTAGAACCAGTTGGCATCATGTCCGGTGCATTGATGAAAAACAGACATCTGTCCTCCACTTGTCTCTTGTCGACACTAACACATTTGTCAAGAACGGCTTGGGGGTCGATGCTTTCTCTGCATTTCTCTGCCGCATACCTTTCGACGAAGTCGGAAAAGGGAGGAATCAAAGCATTGATCTGGTCCCAAGTCATACCACCAGGGTGTTCAGCGAGTGCCACGAGGAGTCTGTAGTGCATGTTTGTGGTAGGGAAGAGATCGACCGCAATCTTTTCAATGACTTCGTCTGGGAGGGCCAAAGAATGAACGCTGCTTGCCGACGTGTGCATGGCCTTCGACGCCCCCTGCTTTCTCGGTCTTCCAATGTGTCCCGCAGTGTTGCCTTTGTCGCCTGCATTCGATTTGTCTGGAGTCGCAGATGGAGCTAGTGATGTAAGGGTTGTTGTTTCTTCTGGGTCTGTTGACATGGCATCAGTGAAGAAATACATCCTTCGTTTCGGGTTCGTGCTTCCACCATGGTTGTTGTTGACGCTGCGATCAATGCTGCTTGACGTTATGGTCATTGTACTCTCTTCGTGTGCGTCGCTCAGAGACATCTCTGCGTTTTCTGAAGTCGTCATCCCTGAAGTTGGTCTCTGGATGAGGGGAGTGCCATGCTGCTTGCCTGTCGTTGGAGTTGATAAAGACAGAGTCTCAGCCAATATCATCGCCGTTGGTGTCGTCATGGACTGCGCTTCAGCTAACATCTTTGCTGCGCTTTCGGCAATGGATTGCTCTCTTGAGAGTGTCGTTGCAGGTGATTGTATGTTGAAATGACGAGGAGACAATGCCTTTGTAGAACGGGGAGTATGGGGAGGGTTGGCCCAAGCATGGGCATTGTCCCTTGGAGACACCCCCCTCGATCCAGCCGCCGCAGAGTCTGTTGCACGTCCATGTGAGTAAACTACACTCTGAGTGGATATGGTGTCCAAATGCTGGGGTTTTCGGAAGACGCCGTCGGCATTGTTGGTTCTGGCTGGTCGAGAGGCGGCTTCCCTTCGAGGCGACGAGGTGGGAGTCACGAATTCGGATGCTGCAAAGAGTCTTGCCGCCACTTCATCGATAGCCTCTTCCGACAAAATCTTGAGCTGAGATGATGAGTCGTCTGAATCTAACTGTGTGGCAATGGATAATGGCTTTTGCGCTGGGTCGCGAGACATCTGTTGTTGGTTCTCAGTTTGATTATTGACTCTTTGGTGCAAGTACTCGCGTCGATGCAGCCCTTTTGGACTAGTCACAATGGAGTAAGGTGTTGACACCTCTTTGTTCAAGGCCTTATTGTACAAGATATTTCCATTCGCGGTGCGTTGGTACGAGATTCCGTGACACTGCTGTAGCACGGAGTGGGCTAGTTTGATTTGAGCCTCGCATCGACGATCCGTGCAATGACTCAGAAAGTTTTTGAACTCGGGGGCTTGGACCATGATTTTTCCAATGGTAGTGCCCTTGTGGTTTCTGGACAAGACACGGAGAATGCTGGCGTACGCATTGGTATTGGGCAGCATTTCTGCGAGGGCGTGGATCACAGATTTGGAGGATCCGCAGGATGAAATTGTCGAGCTTGCTACGGAATCATCGTCGGCCTTTTCTGTAGAAGAACCCCCTCTTTCCCTTTTGGCTTGAAGAATCTTCCTGGATCTTGAACGTGAATCTCCGTTGGAATCGCTGGCACTCTGTTCCGAAATGGGTTGCAACGCAAGACTTTCTTCACTCGACCCGGAACTACTCTTTCCCATGCTGAAGGAGAATCGCTTTTTCATGTAGTTGGAATGCTGTGGCGTTTTCTCGTTGCTCAGGCTTGTATCTTCCATCAGGTTTTCGGAGCTCGAGTTTTGGGACGGAGGATGCTGGATGCTGTTTGCGTTGGGGTTGTACTTGTCGACGTTCTCGGGTTGTTTGAGGTTGTACTTGTCGTCACTCTCGGGCTGCGTTTCATCGTCCGACTGTTCCTGTATGATATATTCATCGTTTGGATTCTGAAGACGAATGTACTCATGTTCGATGCCAAGATACGGGCTGTCTACAACCAATGATATACTGGGCATGGCATCTATCAAGTCTCTGAGGTCGGAGAATCCCAATTCGTGATATTCAAGCTTGGTACCAAACTGCACTTCGTACACCCTGGGTAAGATCCCCAACAGCACCATCTTTGGTTTCCCGGCAGCTAACGGCGACGCTTCACGAATCAACCGATGGAGTGACCTTTCAATCCGATGAAGCTTCTTTTGATGCTTGCTTTCGCTACAACTACCAGTATCGGGAGATTTCATGACGGAGGGAAAGTCATCTTCGCCGTTTGGGTTGAAGAATGACTGGTGTAGAGGTGACAGCTGTTGTTGCTGTTCAGGCGACTGCTGATGTTGCTCCACAGGTAACTGATAATGTTGCTGTACAGGCGACTCTTGATGATGTTGCTGTACCGGTGACTGATACTGGTGCTGCAAGGGCGGCTGATACTGTTGCTGTACAAGTGACTGATGGTGCTGCTGCTGTACAGGTGACTGATACTGTTTCTGTAAAGGTGACTGATAGTGCTGTTCTTGCATGCTATCCCTCTCCCGTCCGGAGAATGTGGATGCTACAGCTGGTTGCTTAGTCTTTGTGGGGATGGTAGCGCTGGACTTGCTTCCTAGAAATGAAAACTTGTGGTCTTCCCTGTCAAAAAGCTGCAATACCATCTTCTCTTGAGCGTCAAATTCCTCATCATCGTCATCATATTCCACTCCTTGTCTCACCCCTTCAAAGTCATCTCGTTGCTCCGATTCCATAAATTGTTCACCCGCGGGAAACATTCTGAGATTTGGCAGGATATTATTGCTGGTTTTGTTGTGATGGTGGTTGTGATGAGCAGATGGCATTCCGTCCTCTACTGGATTGAGAAAGTCTTGTGTCAACGTCGTCTCTCCGGCACTTCCCTCCGAAGAACTCTTGGAAGCACAGTCTTCCTCCAAATTGGCACCGTCGTCGCCAAACCCCTCAAACGACGAATCCCCCTGGATCATGGCTGGTTGGTACGATGGAACGATGCATCGACGATGTCCAATCATACAGAGCTCTTTCAGTGTCTTTTTGTCTACTTCCAGGTAATGCTGCGGCCGACAATGCTCAATATGCGCCAGGCAAAACTCCCACCCCGCAAAGAGCATGCCGCATTCGATGCATCCGTAGACTTGAGATGATTCCGACATGGTCTGGTCGTTTGGTCAATTGCTTGGTTGCTTCAATTCCACCACAATAATCCACACAAAAGGGGTCACGTCGCAAGCGATGAGGGAGCAAATGTTTCGTCGGGACGAGGGGGTCGATGGCATCACTCTTATTTCTTGTCTGCAGGGGTCGGAGGCAGTCCGATTGAGCGATTTGGAGAAGACCAAATTTAAAATAATGAGTATCGCAGAAATGTGACTGGGTGCACCTGCCTGCTTTCGTGTAAGTCAAGGATACTTAGAGCGGCGCATGTCGACCTGCAGATTTGTTTAACATCATTCGTGCGAAAGATATATTATCTACGGTTACACAGTTCGTGCTGACTCGACTCACTCAGAAGATCCTCTTTTCACTTGCTGCCCTTTGAGCTTGCTGGCATCGATTCTGATGCGATTCTCGTTTGCATTCGATCACTCCCTCCAAATGAATTGAGAAAGATGAGGGCTTTGTCGACTCTGCTGCTGCTCCTGCGTATGGCATACACCTGTGCGATCAGCGTTCACGGGTTGATTGACATTGTATTAATCGACGCTGTAGGAGAGATTTGTCACCCAGTGGAGATATTTGCTGACGTTGATACAGATGAGAAACAGTCATGTTCCGTGGGATCCCTCTGCTTTCGCATGCATTCGGAGATGATAGACACCGTGTTGGTCGAGTTCGAACCGGCTCCTGTTGATTGGGAGCTAGACGAGGTTCGCCTGGAAGTGAACAACAAGACCGTGTTTGGACAAGATTCCGACCTGCGCCACAAACAAGGTTTATTGGAAGCAGGGGTGCAGCTTCCTTGTGGTTCCTGCCTTGCGCTTCACGCCACTGCCAAGAAAACGCTGTCAGACGGAACTGTTCAAATGGCGCAGGTCCACCCGCTGGAATTCAACAGTGTTTCTTGCCAACAACAAACAGAATCGGGGCCTGTCAAACCCCAAATACTAAGGAGGCGGGCACAGTTTGAAATTATTCCCCCCATGCTGCAACTGGAACAACAAACTTGCCCGAGCTATCCAACTCGAATCGACTTTAACTTGACCCAAGAATTCATACGAGACGCCGTTCAGGCTTTTGAATTTATTAAACTGGTGTTCCGAGAAGAGATGGGACCCATTGAGGGTATGCTGGACAGGCAAAGGCAATTTTACGCAAGCTTCAATGGCTGGTCCGATTGGAATGATCAAGCTCTCGTAGCCAAAACACGTGACACTAATGTTTGTTTCGCCGTCTTTATGGCAACCGAAGGCAACAACCTAATTGGTATGTACGTCATCTGATTTGAGACAGTTTTGGTTGGAAAGCTGCTGTTGCCGTTGTCGTTGCCACCACTAATCTTGTGCATTCATGTGCTTTTAGATCAATTTCAGAACATCATCATATTGAATGAACGCGTAGATGGAACAGATTGTGTGGTTCGCCAAGGATACTCAACTGCTTACTTTACTCCGTACTACAGCGAGTTCAGGGCCGAGGTGAGCTCAGTCAGGTCAACTGTCGATGCCATCAAAGCTCTTCCGCCTCTGTTCATTCGGGTTTTGCTTCGAACTCTTCTTTTGTTAGGTGGATGCATGTGTCCGATCGTGTAGCGACGGTCTTTGCCCGTTGATACTTGCAGGTCATTCGCAGGGAGGAGGTACGGTCGCATGTCTTGACCAACTGTTTGCATGGAAGTTTTATCCATGAAGTTCTCACGTTCTCGCGTGTTTCCCTCACGCAGCCGCAGGTCCGTGCCACTCTTTACCAGCTAGCACGAATGTCTGTATCCAGAAATGACCACCCCTAACCTCTTTGTCATCCAACCCTGTTATCATGCCAGCCGTGGTAGCTTCCGTAGACCTGAATGTCTATAGGCCAACAGTGATCACGTTTGGTGCTCCTCGGGCTATCCACGACGAGTATGAAGACCCTTGCACCGAAGCCAATCCACAGAATCACTACAGATTCATCAACGTTCTCAACGGAGAGTTCGATCGAGTCGCTACTCAGGCAAATTTCTTTAGAGCCAAGCATGTAGGCCACACCCTTCTTTTGGACGGCGATGATTTTCCTATTGCAAATCTTGGTTTCAACGACAACGAAGATCGGCATCCCAGAGGTGACGATGCTCACGACCAAATACTCTATGGGGATCGCATCAAAGCAATGCTGGATAGAGGTTGCTTCCCTGTGCCAGTTGGACGATAGCTCCAAACCTTTGAAGCTTGTACTTATTGCACATCTACTAGGAACTAGGAGCGCATCAATGCTCTTCCCCTGTAGCATCCGAATTTTGAAACGTGTGTGGGTCCTGGAGCTAGAAATACACCTGGTAAGTCTAGGAGTAGGTCCTTGTGTGCAGCCTGATTTAAGCCCGGTGTGGAACTAGGAGTGGGGCATTGGGAGGGCTCCAGGAGTAGGTCCAAAGAAGTTGATCCTTGTATTGGACTAGATCCTGAGTTGGTCTGGTGATGGGGCCAGGAGATAGACCAAGGGTAGGTCCAAAAAGTAAGTCCTGGAGTTGGTCCAGGTGTGGGACTTTAGTTGGTTTGAAAGGGACAGGCCAGGCTAGCTAGGGTAATGCCCCATGTTGGTTCCGCGCAGGAGGAAAAAAGAAGGGGGGGGAGGAGGTGTGCATCCTAGAAGTCGTCGCCCCTTTTCTTCTCTTCTCATATAATTCCACGTGTAATGCATAATCTCCTACCCTCTATATCCACCAGTCCATTCATGACGTATCGTAGAAGTTTAACTGTACTTTCTATATGTATATGTAATGTGGCTATCCGAAATATTTTTACTTAGAAATCGAAATTTCGATGTTTCCATCGAAATTTCCGTCCCTAACCCTACTGGTTCGGTGCACAAGATAACAAGAGGCAATGACACAAAATCGTGGAAGTGCACCACCATGAGCCGACGCCGTCCAAAGCAGCTATCTGAATCACAGTGGAAGTTTGTATTGAAGACCAGAGACTCTATTGACAGTGAAGGACAAAGCTTCTTTAAGCCACCAAGAGACTGGACTCGCATCGCTCCCACCAAAGGCCGATTTGACAGTCAACTTCTCAACCAACGTGGAAAGAAGTCCACCCCAGAAAGCTTTTACATCAAGCCCATATCTGTGTTCGTCCCGCATCTACTAGTGCCTAACCATGTTCCCTGTTGCCCACACTGCAAGAAGAGGAATGCAGTTGATCTGAAGAAATCTCGCTGGTTGAATTGCCCCAAAGTCCTTTATGGGGTCTCACGCATTCGCTATCTGGACACCATGCTATACCTTTGCAGTAGGTGTGGAAGACGTTTTTCGGGCTATAATAAAGAGTCCATGCAGCTGGATTCCTCCCTGTACTATGGATTCTTTACATTCTTTCTTGGTCATGGGTACGCTGTTGATGCCGAGTTGCATACACTCATTGTGGAGAGTTCTCACAAGGAAGCTACGGCGACCATAGCCAAAAAGCTGGTTCGACTGGCAAATACTGCGTATTATGAAGACCACCAACTGTACCTTACAGCAATCGGACTGGACAAAATACGCCCTAAGAAAAAGCAGAAGACGATTCAAGACTATGCCACCAGTACAGCCCCTCTAACTGCACTGGAAGAATTGAGCGCCGCGAAAGATAGAGCTGCCGCTGGAGTGAGATCCGCCAGAGCCATTTATGAGTCAGCTAGGAACAAGTCACTTGCAGATTGGAGTTTGAAGTCAATGCTTCCATCAAAGGATAACCACAACCATCATGGGGAAAAGAATTTTCTGCGCAATCTGGGCTCCACCAAAATTCGCCGATTGCTTGATCATGGGATAAATTCCTGCTTCGACCTTGTACAGGTGAATCCAAAGGAATATAGGAACACCCCAATTCGTGCAATCAAGAGTTGGCAGAAGGTTGTGCGTGCCCATTATGCCGAATTGAAAGCCAAGGCCGAAGCTCGAAGCAAGGAAGTGGATTCGGCCCTTGAGATTTACAACAATGCTGTGGACCAGCTGCGTCAATACAGGAGGGATCACCCAGAAGAAGCCGCTGCTGAGGAGGACGCCGATCAAGGGGTAGCAGAAGCAAACACTGAGAGTGAATTGGTGCCCTTCTCAGAATTCGGTGACAAAATGGGATATAATGGAAGAGTCCTCTCAAAGTATCGCAATAAGTTTCTAGAAGGATCAGTTCCAGTACTGAAGTAGTGGACTGGACCTCGCTGAAACCCTTCCTCAGGGACAGCGGTAGTCAGGCAGTTCAGGGAGCCTTGTCGTGCCTCAGGAGTAAAAAAAGAGGAGGATACCATACCAGCCCAGCCAGCTGTGGAGAGCCGCCAGCCACACGTCCTTTGCGAGTACAGCGACAAACAACCAGCTGCCCAATGCCACCCCTGGTTGCTCCGGTGCAACCATTTGCCCTACTGGTGCTCCCAATGCATCACTGGGTGATGGGAGATTACAGAGCTGCCTACCTCCAGCTCCAGCAGTCACCCAGCTTCTACATTGGCTTATGGGGAGGCCAGTACTGTAGCCCACAGCACAACAGGATTCTAGCAGGACGATTCCACACATTCCAGGAGTCCCACCTGTAATCAATACCACGGTTGTCCCTTCCAAGACCGCACGTCCTTTGTTCGACAGACGACAACCAACCCATGTTGGATGCCCCAGTTTGCCCATCAAGGCGACACACAAGAGCAACACGCGGTTCTAGCAGAGCCACCTCTCTTGGTACCAGTGCACCAGGCTGTGCCAAACGAGAGGATCCCTTTGCAAGCAAGTGCACACCCAAAGCAGGATGCTTTCAAGCAACAGCTTCTAGGGCAGGTGCAACCACACCTTGGCTGGAGATCCAGGTGTCCACCATGTCGAACGCACCAAGGATTCCCAGCTTGGTCCTTCCCGGAACACCCCTCTTCGGTACTCCCAATCCACAAGGCTTGTGCCGAATGAGAGGATCCCTTTGGCAGCAATGCCATCCAGTCGACCAATGCTGACAGCAGCAACACAGCCACACTACAGGATAGCCCGAGGTCCCAAGCACCAAGTCTCAGTCTCTCTGCTCAAGGCAATGGGGAGTTCACCAGTGTTTGGCATGTGGTTCCATCATGTGTTTGCTTCCATGATGGCACATAGGATTGGAGCCCTCCAGTCCGTGCTGCTAGCACCGTCCCTGGATTTTCGGACGGGCAACTAGACTACTCCCTGTCTGGTACAGCCCATCCATCCCATCCGTCAAGGGACATGGTTGCGGGGCAAGAAGGCCGCTCCACTGAGAGCTTGCCGCCGCTGAATTCGGCCTGTGGCAAAGCCACAAATATTGTCTACATATGAAGAAAACAAAACAAGAACTACGGAAGCAACCAGCACCGCCGACACCTACCTAGTCTGGCCATGCTGATGAAGCAGGCAACCCCTTTGCCTACCTTTGGTCCAGCAACCACCAACCATGTGCAAGTCCCTCCACTTGTAGATCCCCCATCTCACATTGTGTTCCACTAGCAGTCAATGCCAGTGGCCATGAATGTTCGTTCATGGGAGAGTATGTATTGTAGTTAGTTAGTAACTAATCGTATATCGTGGCATTCCCATGAAAGCGGATCCATACGCACTCGTGGGGAGCGATAACTTTTAGGAGCGAGAGCTCTGATCCCGTCAGAGATAGCTCCAACAGCTATGCTGGCCTACAGCTCCAGCACCCACAGCTGGCTTATCTCCAGCAAAAGCAGCAAGAAAGGATCGTCCTTTCTACCATAGTTAAGAAATAGTAAAAAGATTGAGACCGATCCTGATTAGCTTGTAGCCCCATTGATACCGCAGCAGTTGATACCATCCTGTTGAGGCCGGGCAGAAGCAGTAGGAGGTAGCAGTATAGTACTGTTCCCAGACTGCCACTGCACGATTAATAACAAAGGCCCCAGCTCCTGAGGGAGCTGGCCCAAGGGTCCAGCAGAGAGCTCTGCTGGCCCTCCTGTCTGACTGACAGGGCCAAGTCCTTGTTTGGTGCCTACTGGAGGTTTGGAA